>CAJNDV010006113.1:121701-173763 GCA_905221635.1 Symbiodinium sp. CCMP2456 | reverse complement strand
TTAGTCTGAAACTTTCCGGGTTGTGTTTTTGTATTTCGGGCTGTGCTTCTGTATTTCATTTTGCTTTCCATTATGTGCTGAAGATAACAAAAACGTGGTTATATAGCCCCTAAAGGTGTCGGGCTCATACATATATATATATATACACACATACGATGCAAACTAGGGGTTTCACGCGGCCGTGCACACAGTCAAGACATGGTCATGGTAGCTGATCGCGCGCATGGCACAAAGAGCTGCTCCGGCTGCTGAGCTGTCTGGTCGCGTGGTGGGACTGCCAAGCTTAGTTGGTCAAGCCATTGCTTTACAGGGCCCGGACGCGTCGCAGAAGCGTGCATCCGTGCGAGCAGGGGCGGCAGTCAGCTTAACACCTTCCCTGGCCAAAATCGCCAACAAAGATGTCGTAGTGGAGCTCCGAGGCCTACCCCAGGCGCCGCCTTTCAAGGTGGGTGGTCGTTCCGGGAATGCTGTGACCAGCAGCCAGTCCAGCAAGATCCATCGAGGGTGGCGCATTGTGGCAGTATGTGGCCAGCGTGTGCCCGCAGAGGAGGTCCCAGCCGCACTCTCCGCTGCTCAGAAGTCCGCAAAGTACTCCGTGACCTTCCGTCTCAGCACGGAGGAGGAGTTCTCCAAGGAGAAGGACCAAAAGGAGGAGGATCAGGAAGAGCGAGAGCGAGACCTGGACATTGAGCGGGAGCAGGCCCGACTTCGAGAAGAAGAGTCAAGGAAAGAGCGTGAGAGGATGGAGGAGGAACGACTGGAGCGCGAGTTGCAAGAGCAGAAGAGGCTGGCGGAAGCGGAGGCAAAGGCTCTACAGGTAGCGCGACAAGCTGCCGAAAAGAGCTTAGAGAAATCGACAGGTCTCCCTGCACGCGACAAGGTCCAAGAGCCCCAAAAGGCTTTGCTAGCAGCGCTGGCGCCGGCAGCACCTGCAGAAGCCAAACCAGTTGCAAAGCCCAACGGCCCCTGCGATAAGTGCGATGGGCCACATGCCACGGATGATTGCCCACACTTCAAGAAGCCCCGGGACGACCACAAGGATGCTTACGAGAACTATCAGAAGGAAGGCGCAGGGAAAGCCGAGGCCGAGTTGGTATCGGAGAAGTTGCCGAAGTCTGCCCGGGTTTTGCCACAGCCCGGAGATGGGTCCTGCCTCTTCCACTCCTTGAGCCACGGCCTGAAAAAAAAGGGCCAGGGCGCCTCCGCACTCCGCGCCGAGATCGCGGACTACATTGCGACCCACCCAGAGGAGGAGGTTGCTGGGAACCCAATCTCTGACTGGATCCTTTGGGATTCAGGAGAAGATCCGAAGGCCTATGCCCTCTCGATGAGGGAGGGTTCCCGCTGGGGTGGTGCCATGGAAATCGCTCTGTGCGCCAAGCTGCATCGCGTTCGGGTGGACATCTTCGAACGAAGATCGGACCACTTCCTGCGAATAGCATCTTTCGGGGAAGCGGAAAAGTTCGAGCCCGTGAGACTCCTATATGGAGGCCGAGTTCACTACGATGCTCTCGAAGTGTGATGCTTGAAAAAAACCGGAGTTCTGCTTGTAGGCTTCCGCACGCCGGGCGAGCTCCAATCAAGCCTGTGTAAAAAAGGCTTCCGCACACCTCTGTTGGTGCACTCGCATGCTGCCTGGCTTTCTGAGGCTGGGGCCGACCGCTGAGTATCCCGGCCGCTGAAGGTGCGTTCCGGCGCCAGCGAGAGAACTAGGTGAAGGGGCTCGGTAGCTCTGTTCAGCTTCGCACCAGAGAGGCAGTACTTTGGACAGAGAACCAGGGTCAGCCTGCGTGCAGGTGGACACGTGGTGCGATGGAGCCGAGCAGAACAAAGTTTGTGCAACCAGTCCGGTTGCAGCCAGTGTAGGTCGTAGGGAAAGGCCAAGGCTCGGGCTTCGGTCCCCTTCGGTTCTTTGGCAGCCCGGGGGGGGCCCCTCATACGTCGGGGCTCGATTTGTTCCTGCCCCGGGCGGCTTCCGACGTGTTCCGAGATTTCCAGGTAGTGGGAGGAATCACGACCTCAGCTTTGCAAGCGCTGTTGAGACGAGTTCCAAGCACAGCATGTCTACGTGGCTTATTGAATGCCCTCCCACAACCTGAGTCATGAGAGTGGGCATGCTGACGGCACTACAAAGCCTGCTTCCTGCGGGCCTGAAAGAACAAGGGGTGCGGCTGCAATGATGCTGTGCTGCATGTTCAAGTAGTCCTGCCCCTTCAAAGGCGCTAGCAGGGCTCCCAAGCAACCAGCAGCATCTGTTTGACTTATCTAAGCAGTTGAAGCCGCCCACGCACTAGGTTTTGTGTGTTTGTGTTTGCGATGTCTGCGCCTCTATGTGCGTGCGTGGACACGTGCGTGTCCGTGCTTGAGTGGGTCTCGTTTGTCTTGAAAGCTGGTTGCTTGCTTGTTTGCCACTGTTTGTTGTGGTGGAGGAGCCTTTCGGGGCAGTTTTTGATGAGGCATATGCGTGACGGGTGTTTCTGGTACACAATCATCTTATACTTAACTGCCACCGTAACTTGTCACTGCCAAGACCAATCTCGCAGGCCGACCGTCGCAAACCGCTATTTCGCAATGCGAATTCCAACCAGCGACCAAGCTGCACGGCGGTTTGCAGGGTTTGCGGGCTTCTTCGTGCTGCACATTTCGGGTGCAGCCGTGCCACCGGTGCTTCACATGAGGCCACTGTTCTCCCCATTAGTCCTGGCAAGGCAAGATCGGCGTAGTTGAACCACGGTACACCAAACAAGGATTGACTTAATTTGATACATTAGCAAGAGTCAAGATCTAGCATTTCAGCTCAGCCAGAATAGACATTTCTTGCCAGCAGAGGTCGTCATCAGTTTCAGAGAGACGTCCCAGAGGCCTGTTGCTCGGGCATTTCCTGCGACAGATCATTTGCAGCACTGTCTGATGCCGCCACAGGATATCCAGCCTATAAGCATCGCAATTGTCGGGCGGCCGAACGTGGGCAAGTCGACTCTGTTCAATCGCCTACAGTCTGGTGACCTTCGCTGAAACCACAGTTTCGCGGGCTACTACGATGTTTGTGGGGTGTTGCGCTGACAGTGCTGCATGCCGAAGCAAGGACACCGAACCTCCGGAAAAACCTGAGAAGTCGTCGGTACAAGGTACACGGCGGAAGAAGCGGGACCTAGACCACCGCGCCATCATCAGCGATCGTGCAGGCTGGGAACCTTGATTGTTGTGTTGCCCGTTTCGTAGGTGATGCCGACATAGACTGACATAGACACTCCGCCTCAAGAAGTTCCGCCTCTCTGGACACACCGAGGGGTTGAAGAGTTTTACGGGTTTTGTCCTCACTGGGCTCTGCTGCTTCAGATGGAAATAGCTGAGGCAGACGTGTCAGTATGCCGCGCGTGAAAGCCTTAGCAATCCTTAGCAGCCAAGGGAGCGAGGCCCCGCTCAACTGCATGCAACTCCGCGGCCAAGCGCGAGCACCAGCTCCGAATGCCCTAATCAGCGCTGCGAGCGCATTCTGCCGATAGCTTCCGCAGAACAGGGTAACATAGGGCAGAGCAGGGCAGGGCAGGGCAGGGCAGGCTCGCAGGTGCGTGCAGTTGCAGTTTGGTCTCTCGCAAGAGTCGGAATTAGCAAACCTTTCGGGCTGCTGCCTCCAGAATCTGTCCAGCTACCGAAAGGCGCCGAGACCCGCTCGATCAGCCAACCCAACATCGCTGGATCGGATGGCAAGAACCATGGACGATGCCAAACGGAAGCCGACCTTGGACACATCGAGATACAAAATGCCTGCCTTGATCCGGAAGAAGGAGACATCATTCTGAGCTGTCATTGGTTTCAGCCTGGTTTCTCTTAAGCACATGCTGCCTGGTTTCATTCCGTTTCAGAGTTTGGAGGCACCACCCGCGATCGCAAAGACGCGCTGGCGTTGCTATATGGGTGTGATGCCAAGCGCCTGTGAGACATTGCATCGTTGCTGTCGCATTACACACCAGTATCAAGCCTCGTTTTTGCAATAGAATTCAGCTGCAAATCTCGAACGCAAGTCTTGGGCGCTTTCGAAACAAGATGTCGTTGTGGCTCTTTCCACAGGCCCGGTTGGCTGCCTGCTTTGGGGCATCTTTGTCAACTAATTCTTCGGCACCGGAACACCAGGGCTCGATGCAGAACTAGTGTGTACCTGGCAATTTCAAGCAATCGGGTATTTAGCAGTATTACAGACCTGTCCTGAAGCTTTTGCTTTTCTTTGCTGACCGAAGATCGGTGGTACCAGAATTGGCTTTTGCAAGGCTGCTGCTCCGAGTCATTGACACGGGCGGACTTGAAAGCCCGAAGGAGACTTCTGCAAACACGCTGCTGCCGCTGGGCTGCCAGGTTTGTGATCTGGATTTTTCGCTGCATTGTCCATGTGCTTCTTCAGCTTGTATCCTTATTATGCAGAAGGACCGTTGACAGGGTCATCTACAGTATCTGACCCTTGAGGCAGTCTATGCAGGAGCAGGTGTGGAGAGCGATCGCAGAGGCAGGGAGAGCCTGTTTGCTTTGCTTGTCCTTCTCCTGGACTTGAATCCCCATCCAGCAGCTCGGAGCATGCTGTGCAGGCGCAGGCGATCCTGTTCCTCATCGATGCACAGGAGGGCGTTCTCCAACCATGTTTATGCCTGCGTCCTTCGCAGTCACAGTAGGGCTCTGCAGCCGGACTTCTGGCTCTCCGGTGTCATGATCACGTGCGCGGCGGGGAGCTGCAGCATCACTAGCAGCAACCGACTCAGTGCCGCCAGCAGCAGTTGGGTGGAGCTCAGTAGTGGCCCCCCGAAATTGGTGTGAGTCACATTAATGCACATCGTGTGGTTAAGGCGAGAAATTGGTGTGCCCTGAAGTGATCGCTTTGATGAACAGCTGTGAAAGCCCGCTTCCCTTACTATGGTCTACAAGCAAAAATTCCTGCTGGCGACATTGCATAAGAACAGTCGCTGCAGTTGATCATGGCTGCTCAAAAACAGTGTGAGCTGCTGAACCTCCGCCCAAATCCCATTGCTCCCGTGCGAATGACCTCGGGCGCCTCATTCGGCTTCTGCGCTAGCCTTTTGCCAGATCACCCCAAGCGACCTTGCGATTGCCAAGATGCTTCGTGATGGGGCAGGGAATGTCTCGAGCTCAGACCTACAAGTTTCTGGACAGACAGGCATCAGAGCAATCTCGCGGGCACTCCATAAGACTCGCTCGGATCTCCGCAGACTCCTGAAACCTTCTGTCCGATCGCAAGAGCGTGAGGGTCAGTTCTCCTGGTAAAGTGTAGCGCTCGGACAAATCCGGCCAGCCGCTTCATTTGCAGGCAGATCGCTACCGGGACCTTTTCAAGACGGAGACGCCGAGGGATGTCCCGCTGGATCCCGGTCCAGAATGCCTGCGGGCTCGCCGCCGGAAGTTCCCAATGCGCCTAGGATCATCCTCATTGCCAACAAGGCAGAGAACACTTTCATCGGCCCTTACTTGAACGACTGCTACGAGCTCGGGGTGGGAGATCCGGCCGGGCCTCCGGAGAGTCTCCGGAGTGTGCAAGCAGAGAGCGGATGAGAGCGGATGCTTCTGGGCTCCAGCGAAGCAGAGGAGACTGTCATCTGGACTTCAGGTCATCATCTCTGCCAAGCAAAACCAAGGCATGGCGCGCTCCCGAGAGGGCTACCGAATCCGTATCCTTTGACAGCTTTGCTCCGAGAGTGTTCGTCGGAGGTTGTCGGGATGTGTGCTCGATTTCCAGCAGTCAGGTTTAAGGTTTGAGCCCCTTGCGCACAATCAAGGACGATCTCTACGATCGGCTGCTTCTAGAAGTTGGCCACCTTCAGCAGCAGGAAGAGGTGCACCAGCACGTTTATACTTGGGCATTCCGAAAAAGAGTTCAGCCTGCGTTAAGGTATGTAAGAGCGCGTCCGTAGTGGCATGTGTGCTGCATGCCATGCGACAGTGTACTTACCAGATCTTACTGGTTACTTACTTTGAATGATTCAATTTATGCCATAATATTGCTAGTGCCCGTTGCTGGGAAGCACTGGTCAGGAAAATCCGGGCACTGCTTTCATGCCAACCGACGAGGAAGGCATGTACATGCAAGGCCATGGGCAGACCTTCCGAGAATTCAAGGTCAGAGTTTTGCGGTCGAGCTCCATGTCATCGGTGTCGTAGGTCTGGAGGGCGAGGGGATGGCCGAGGAAGCTGAGGAGGAAGAGGTGGGCAGTGACTTTGCTATCTTAGGCCACGTGTGAGTTTATTATATGTTTATTGACCTGAATCACGGGATGGCCTCCACCTTTACCCACCCACACCTCTTTCACAGGGCTGCTTCCGTCTCTCCTTGGCTGAAAGCCTGAAAGCTCTTCCCCCCTGTTTAAAGCATAGTGTTTGCATCAGTCCCCGAGTGTTTACTCGAGACAGTCGCCCGAAAAGGCCGAGGGCGACCTTGAGGACGAGGAGGAGATACCCGCAAGTCCAGTCACGCCTGTCAAGACCAGCTGACCAGCAAAGACCAGCGCAGAAGTGCATCGGCCTTTGGGCTTCAGGGAAGCTTCGCTCTGTGACCTGAGACCGTTTGCGGCTGCAGGAGCTCAGTGGACAGAGCGACTCAGAGAGTGGCCCTCCACCAGGCAACCCGAGAATTGCCTGGAAGTAGTAGAGTTTGCACCTAGTTGGAAAACAGGATTGCCCCTTGTAGTAGTATGAGGACGATCAAAGTGGGGCTTCCTACTGCCCCTTCTTTCAAAGCAGTGAGCACTTGTAAGGAGCACACGGTACAGGCACTGCTGATTGAAGCTCTTTGCTGTCTTCTAAGAGCGATCAGACCTGAGCCTGAGGGGCCCTGAGAACTCCGCCATATTCCATGCCTGTCACCAGGACCCACCTTGCCTTGGTTGACTTTGGACATGCCGGAGCAGAAGTGGAGGTCTTTGAGGCTCGCAATGTTGGTGAGCACGGTTCCTCCAGCCAATCATGCATCTACAGCCTACGTAGATATGTGTTTAACTCCTCTGCAGCCTGCGGAACTTCCTTCTGTAAGTTCACAGGAAGCTGCGTCAGGTACTATGCGCATCATCCCTCTGATCCTCTCGGTGCATTGGACCCGGGGCTCAAGGCGCGGTCTCGTCCCGGTACTGGCAGCTTCGATCAGCTTTTCTCGCTACCTGCGGTTTGCAAAAAGCCCGGTTGCTTTGGCAGGCAGAGCATGGTGTCCCCTTTTCACAACCCCCGGCCCATCTCCGAGGCAGCTGTTATGCATGACGACGGAAGGCGAATTGGCAAGTATTGGCTTGGAGTCTCTTCCCCAGTGACTCTTGGGAAGCGGTGTCTAATTCCGTCATCCACTTGACAGCTCTTAGCTATGGTCCTGACCTCGTATTGCCTCCCGAACAGCTAGACGACAAGTCTCTAGAGTTCAGACAGCAGGATCTCCTATCGAGATTAAGTGCACGTGCACTCCGTCCGTTGATATCCGTTTGTGAAATCGCGTGGCTGAGGCCAAACAGCGCTCGCTTCCGACCAAAGAGGCAGGTCTGCAAACTCAGCCCAGGTCTCGCTGCCCCTCAAAAGAGAGCCTGGATCACAACCCCAGAAGATTGCATTTCACTTCGGAGCAAGCTTTCTGTGGTTTGCGGCTCGTCCGCTACGTATTGCCTTCCAAATCCTGGCGCTCAGAGTTGCTTGTTTGTGGATGTTTTCACAACTCGCGGTTGGCCTTCTGACAGTGCCGCGTTTCGGCACGGCTGGACCCCATCCTCACGCAGCGTTCTTCCATGTTCCAGATGGCATATGCTCGTCCTTGTTACGCCCTGAGATGATCAACCCAACGTATCTCCTGCAGGCAAGGGACTACGTCTTGCGGCGCTAGCCTTGAATGAGCACTCGGGAGGGATCTGCTTGAGTCAGACTGTCATATTGTTTCCGCCCTTCATGCGCCATTGCAGACCCATCCCCCACTTCTGGGCATTATTGGAAAGTCGAGGCATCGTCGTGCTCAAGAGATGGAGAACGCCATGAAGGCTCCTGCTACACAATGGATCAGCCGCTGCGCAATAGGTGCAAAATCTAGACAGACAGGTGGCAACAACGCATGCAGGAGAGAGCGAGGAGGGACTGTTGGATCTTCCGTTCGCACCTGGATGCAGGTGGCGATTATTGGGCAGCCGAACGGCGGAAAGCGGCTTGTCAGATGCAGTTGGGTACACCGCGGCAAAGATGCGTCGTTGGTATGCTGCAAGTATATAGTCAGGTCTAGCAGCTCCATCTGAGCACCCCACATCAGACCTGCAACAACAGCAGCCATATTTTCAAACGGCATCAAACGGCTTTTGGCTTTCCTTTGTGTGCGTGTGTTAAAGTTGCGAGAGCCAACATATGCCAGCATGTAATTGCAGGTATCGGAGACACGTAGACACGAAAGGTCCAGCATCATCAATGCGCTCCTTCAGGAGGAGCGTTGTGTGGTGTAGTCCTCAGTTGCCGAACACAAAGTCCGAAGCCCGCATCAAGAGAAGCAGCATCATGCCTTTCAAGCGTTACAGTGCGCCCATGTTTTGTCCCATATGCTTATCCGACTCATCCTTTCCTGTTTGTGCTTCGATGGTTCTCCAAAAGCCTGCCAGGTGGACGAAGCGGATGGCACGACCATGGACTCCATCATCACTAACTGGACCCCACTGCACGTGTGCGATTTCGCATGTCGCTGAATACATTTACACGGCAGACGTTGATTTTTAGCAGCTTGGATCACCCAAGGCGCTGCAATTGTCTGAGAACATGTGTTTGGCATCATCATGTAGACGCCAGCGTTGTCCACTCCATGTGGGGGACCAGCGCCAAAAAGAAGGGTGAGCCCCAACGGCCTCAGGACGTTCAAAGAGCACCCGGTGAAGCTGATAGACACGCCGGGGCGCCGAGTGTGGTGAATGGCGGTACCTCGAGCGAGGGAAAGCCAAAGGCTGCGTGGCACAACTCTGCTGCTGAGGTGTGGGATCTACCGAGGCTGGCAGTACTCCGGTACCACTGCAGAGTTCTCTGCTCACTTGCGGACCTGCTGCGTGCCGTCGAAACCTGCACGTAGTCCCAAAGCCCAAATCTCCTGAGGTTTGTGCAGCCTGGCATGGGCACGCGCAAGGCCATTCGACGAGCTGCGGCCCTGGATTTGTGGCCAATGTGATTGACAGCTGTGCCTAACTTGTAGACTGTGGAAGGTTTTATGAGGCATCCGAAGCAGCCTATCTCACTCTTATGCTCTGGGCGGCGCATCGAGCACCATGCACATTATGTATGCCCTGTTTGATTTGCGAGGGCAGCCATGCAATTCTTACACTCGAGATAGGGCCGACCTTGATTCATTGATTGTGTCGCTTTTGCACCCTGTCTTTGCTTGTGTCCCAGCACCTGAGGCGCATGTCTGCGTCCTCTGCCTTGATGCCCAGCGATATGCCAAGATGACGCACAACAGTTGTCGCGAGCTTGGCAGTGCCGTGGGCCTTGTGGCTGCAGAACTCAACTTGACAACAGATCCTCAGCGACATGCCATTTGAATATCTGAGGTCCGAACAAGTTTGAGATCAACTTGGGCAACTTCGTCGCGGACGAGGGCAAGTGTTTGATCATCGTCCGGAGCTCGCCATCAGTAGCTATACAAGCTTACATGTGAGAATCGAATTGTTGTGTAGGTCAAGTCCGTCTCTGCAATAATTGGACGATCAAAGGCACAATCATGGACTGCGAAATGTGAAGAAGTGCCAGTTCTACCGCATCGCCAGGGCCTGCGTTGATGCTGACAGGAGAGTCGACCGTGTGTAAGAACAGGCCCAACAGCGGCGGCACCTTTCCACCCAACTTAAGACTTCAAAACGCGGCATCGCAGCAGATTGCTACATCGAGGAACAATAGTCCAAAGCAAGCATCCCGCAGCACTTCCGCCTGCTTGTCGCATACGCCCCATGGGCCCCATGGCCTGTGAAGAGCATCCAGGGACGGAGCAGGCTTCGAGGGGCTAGCGATGTAGGTATCAAACCCCCTCTCCCCCGAACCACCATGCATTGAACATGATTCCCTCTGGGGAGGCCGAGGGAGCAAGTGATGCCGGTGCTGTCTCCGGAGGCTGGGGACTGGGGCCAGGTCGGCTGAGTAGGGACTTCTGCTCGAAGGAGGCCCGTCTCCGCGCCCCAGAAAAACTTCCAGAGCTGCGCTGATCTGCGCCTTTATCCTTGCCGCATGCAACAACAATGGAAGTTAAGAGAAGGCTGGCGAATTTTGCAGCTCTCTGCATGGAGCTGCTCGGAGGACTTCCGTGGGAAAGGTCAGTGGAAGTATAATATAGTAAAATATAGTATATAATATAGTATAATATAGTCAGGTTCCTAGGCTTCAGTGGCTACCTCTGCCCCTGCGAGCTTCTAAGTCTAAAGCAGCCAGGGACAGAACCAACTCGCCTATGAAAGCACGCCAGGCCAACACCTTCGAGATCCATGCTCGCCCATTGTGCAAAGCTTCAAAGAATGTGTATTCCCCATGGTGTTGGGCATCATCGTGAGCTTGATGTATCCATATGTGTATCGACATGTATTCCATATCGATATCTGTAGCAGCATGTACATGTACATGTATTTCCAAAAATATAGATACACGTATATGTCAGGTAGATGTGTATCTATACACAGAAATGTACCGGTTCACTGCAGCTTTGAATCTCTTCCCACCTCCGTTGCAGGAGGCGGCCTTGGACTCGTTCCAGCGCGTCGCTGGGGGCGAGGGCGTGCGCCGGGCTGCAAGTCTGCTTCCTTCGCGGGGTCAGGGTTTACTGTAAGGGTTTGGGGGAATGGGCAGAAAAGGTAGAAGCATAGTTGTGTTGAAAGCTAGGCAGGAGAAGTAGTTCGGTTACCAGCTGCACTTTCTCACATGAGGTTGGTTTCGGGATGCGGAATTTTTGCGTACTTCCACCCCGTTACCTTCGAGCACCTTCCTTCACCGAAGCTCGACTTGAGGTTGTGGCAGCGGTGCTTGTCGACCCGGATGGGGATGCTGCAGAGCGTGCCTCCGCCAAACTGGGAAAATCTGGCTGGGCCAAGCTCCCTACAGCCTTAGCCTTCGGAGGATGGGGATCCAGATCCTGAGGCACCGGCACCCCACAGGGTGTAGTTCTTAGGCACATCCAAGCTGGAGATGCTGAGAATCTCGCGAAACCGATGTGGCTGATCCCATCACGGATGCTAGACGCTCCTCCTGGCTAAGGGCATGCCGTGGCTTCGGACCCTCTTCCTTCAACCCCTCGACACGCGTATCAAGAATGCTCCTCAACAGACACCCCACTTTCCCGAACGAGACATCTGCCCTGAAGAAGGGGGAGGGATTCGATGGAGCATAGCAGCTCTTCAGCCCAGGCTTCGGGCCAGCAGTCGCCTGTCGTGCGATGACGAGCATGATGACCAGGAGTTCGTCGGAGAAGAGCAAGAATCATGTACTAAAAGTTCAAACAGTACTTCCTAGCAGCAGTCAGGCACGACTTTTGAGCATTGACGTGAGGCTTGGGATGCACTTTCTCCCGCATGTGGCAGCGCAAGTACCATGTAACATCGTAGCATGACTATCCCGAGCAGGACGTGCCAAGCACGTGGTCGTTCCAGCCGTTGGAGACGACGGCGAGGCGGGGAGAGTGCTCGAAGCTGTTTAGGACTCCATCCGGGAGGAGTCGCGAGCCCTCGCGGCATAAATGGTTGAACTCTGCGCCGGTGGTCACATGTGCACAAGCTTAGGCGGCCGAAGCCCCACCGTAGCCTTGCCACCTTGGTAATCAGTAGACCCCTTTAACATACAGTAACAGGTGCATTCCAAGAGTCCAAGTCTCCAGGCCACGCGGTCCGAGTCGCGCGCGCTCCAAAGCTGAGCGAGCGGCCCGAGCTCTCCACGCCCAGCACAGCGGCTCGACCCGAAAATCAGAGACATGGACCGGGACGGCTCAAGCATGTACACACCTGAAGTTGCAGCTAGAACTTCTTTCATGATTCAAGGCAACGGAGCCCAGCACTCCGGTTGTGACCGATTTCCTCGACAGCCAGCCGGGTCTGGCAAAGGACCCGTAGCTGCCTCGCCACCGTTGCTTGTGGTTTCCGACGCAGCTTACAGTGGCGGATAGCTGAAGTGTTTGGTTCAGGAGAAGCTGGACTTGTGTAATTGGATGGCTGCTCTCCCAGATCAGCTTCCACTTTGCAAGGCCGTATCAAAGGGAAGAACATGTGTGAAAGGTCGGTGGTCGGTCAGACGGGCAAGAGAGCTGCCCCATCCGTCCTGTGCTTGACCACGATGATTCAAGTCGGGTCACAGATGGCATGATGAGAGGGCTCGAGCATGAGCAGGTTGATCCTCTCTATAGAGTGGCAGAAGTGCCTGTGCAGGTGTCAATACCCGGCACGCATGACTCGGCAACTTTTCAGATGTGGCCTTTGCCAGCAGCTTCGTCTGCAGGGCAGAAGACGGGAAGAGAGCATGACGAGTACTGCCAGACGTTGCTGTGGTACGCTCTAGTTCTTCCGAGGCACAGAGCACGCATGCAAGAAACAGAGCTCGAGACTCGAGGTGAATTGGGCCTACGTCCATGCTTACGGCCAGACGCAAGACTGGGATATCTCTGCTCAACTTGCCGCAGGCCTTCACATGGAGTGTCTTGCACCCGGCATCTTATCTACTGAATCTACTGCAACGCTGCAGGTCCTGCCACTACTGGTCGTGTGTCTATAGTGTATATTGCTTAGGGTGGGCTCGAGGAAAAAGCCGATAGTGAATTCCCTCTTGCCGATCCCCTTCCGATCAGGTCCTAAGAAGCAAAGGAAGCAAGAAAGTAGAGAACTTCTTTCGTTCGGAGTTCGATTCTGAAGTGATGCCGGTTCCGTTGCGGAGTCCTAGGTCCTATTGCCCTATAGCCGAGTAGTAGAGCCACCGGCTTGTACTATGCATAATAAAGTAGACAAGAGGGGTGTTTTTCAGCGCTTGACACCAGAAGTACAATGAGCCTGCCCCGACGGCAGGGGTCCGCTTCCTCGACCTGCGTGTGACCCGAAGAATTAACTGGGTTGGATTGCTTAGAGAAACGGAGTGAGAAGTGTGGTGTTTCAGATCTATACATGCTCCCTTGGTTGACAGTCTCTGGCGATGGCACAAGGTCAGATGCAAAAAAGACTAACATTGACTACAAGATAAACGGAGTGCAGGCACTAGGGCTTGCGGATGACGGCACTTAGTATGCCCTGCTTGGTCGCAAACCTCGGAAGTGCAACAGTCGTTGCATGTCAACGTCTGTGGCACGACGCGAACAGCGTGGCATTCTTCGCTTTGGAGCCAGTGGAGCCAAGGTGAAGGCTGACGGCTGGCTCTATCACGGACCACTCGCCTGTGCCTTGACTCTCGAGGCGGCGGCATGGCTGCGCTGTAGAGCAGTGCAGAGCAGTGGCGGAAATCCTTGCAGCTGGTGGACCGATCGTTTCAGTCAAAGAGAGTATATCAATGAGCTGTCATTCTTCTCAGTTGTTTAGACCGCAAGCTTGTGCACGACGTCCGCCTTGCCAGGCAGCACTCCAAACTTGCCATTCGTTCTTGCAAGAGCATCGCAGCGAGCTGCTACTGCTGCGCCTCTCGTTCGTGATCATACTGGGTGCCAACTCCCTTAGCCTTAGCACAGAGTGAGGCAACCTAGGTGTGGATATGGCCTTGAGGCCTTGAGAGCAGCCGCTCCGAATGCCTGAATGCACTGCATCTTCTTGCAGGCAGGTTCTGCCAGATCACTATGTAGCCATCGCCATCGCCCCGAGTGTCAGAATACGGAACCTTAGGTTCTGTCACTCCCGCCACTCCCAGGTATCAAGGACGAGGAGCGCAGCCGGGAATCAGCCCACAGGGTTTATGAGCTCGTGAAGAAGTTCGCCAAGTACATGCCTCTTTATTTCAGCGCCTCTTACAGCACCAATAGGGCCGCTGAAAATGCTTTGGGGAAGACAGAAAAGTTTACAGTCGTGGCTTGGAAATTTAAATGCGCAAGTGACGAAAGACAGCGGTAAGAGATTAAATATCGTCGTCGTAGCTTTGAACTGGTGACCACCGCCTCAGTAGTTGACTTGCTGGATGCCCTTGAAACGGCCCCCCGCACAAGAGTTCTGATGAATTGTCCAGGTCAGCAATCGTGTTTGGTTTGCGACCTCCGCGGCAAGATGCTAGTGTTGCGACTTGGCAGATTTCAAGGACATGGTGTTTTTTGTTTGTCCGGAGGAGAGCAGTGTTTTTTGAAATGAAGCCTGAGTCATGCACCAATGCAAATTCAAATACCAGTAGTTAGAATCAGGTATGGTGAGTATGGTGTGGTGCGAGGTACGAACAACGAAGGTCCGCAACATCCTCTTACATGCATGGCCGATTGTTGTGCAACTGCAGTCTCGGCAGCCCACTCCTAATCAGAAGCAATCCGAAAATTTGGAGCCGGGCCATCTCCTTCTCCGAGGCAAGACTGGCAAGGACCGGAGATCACGCTGCCTTGGGGCAACTCTACCATGAAGATCCAGGATTTCTGGAACCCAGGCTTCTTCGGGGGCCCCTTAAATGGCGATATAAGGCGAGGGAGGTGTGAATCGTCACGATCATACGGGCGATGTTGATGTTGGAGCGAGGCTTTGCGGTACAAACTTCTCGTGACAGATGCAGACTCGCAGGAGCTCTTAGATGAAGTGCACCGTCTTTTCCGCAGTACGCTTACAGACTTACAGATCACAGCATTTGCCTCGAATTTATTGTGATTCCCATAACGTACTCCACATGTGACCGCCTTCATCGGGCTTTCCTGTCCTGACATGAGCTCAGGCTTGGAGGGGCAGGCATAGTGGTAGAGCCCTGCTTCATGCAGGTAGGAATCGCGAGGGACAATGCAGAAATCCCGGAGGCTCACTGAAAGAGAAGTGGGTCGCCGTGCTCAAGCACCTGCGGGGCGCGCCGCGCAGACAAGGCTTCAGCCTCACTACCGCCAGGATGCCGTCTTGAAGGGCTTTGGTTGTTTAAGGTCTCGTAAGCTCCTGATCCCAAGAGTAAGAGACTTTGGAGCCGCAGTGAACCCTGAAGCTTTGTCGACCAAAGATGCCGACCCTGGAGGGGAACAGCTCTGCGCCAACTTTCTAAGTGCACAGCCTCTTGGCGTGATGAATGTGGAGAGCTGGCGGTTGAAGAGGTGGCAGCCGGCCCTTTCAAATTCGGTAAATCCTGAATTCGAGGGCCCTTATGTAGAGCTCCGGGGTAGACGTGGTGAGCCCGACACTGCAACGGGGTTATCTTGAATGCCGAAGACCGCTGACACCACATGAGCTTCAACCCACAGCTGCTGTCCCCATCCCACCATCACAAGCCCCATGGCCCAATGTGAGAGCAGCATGAAGTCTCTTTGAGAACTCAACGCGTTCGGCGAAGCTGCTGTCTTTCCTAAGCCTCGGATCATTCGCTGGTCGAAGAATATCCAGCCTGGAAGAGTCCTTGGAAGCGGCTTTGTCGAAAATACGTCTGGTAGCTCGACCGACGACCCCTTGAAGAGCAGGTCTGAACAAAAGCGAAACAGCAAGCAGGACTACCAGCAAGGATTCGATACAATTCGATGCTCTGCTAGGAAGCCGGCTCAGGTCCTTCCCACGGCGGACGCCGCGGTATTTCGCAGGCATCCTTAACACCCGCTTTTGCGCCAGCGTCTCGCGCAGCCACTTGGCCCCAAGATTTGGGCATGGCAGCCTCATGAGGTGTCACGAGTTTTTTGCTCGGGTTACTTGGGCTATGTTGGGCTCGGTCTTTAGCCCTCACTGCTCGAAGTCGTCCAGGCAAGATGCGAAACAAGTCAATCCATGGCAGGACGATACAGTGCACTCGGAATTGCGGCGGCCTCGGAAAGAAGATGGGCATTTGGTGGCCATGGAACAGAACGGACCGGATGCGGCAATGTTAGCTTCCAGGGCATTTCGTCGGTTGTAACATACTGTGGTTTGCATTTCTGTCCTGTCAAATGTTGGGGCCCCTTGTATTCTACAGGTACCAGGTTTACACTTTTGATCTGCATGCAAGCAAACCGGCAGCTGAATCGGTGTGAACTGTGTCGACCTTTTTGCAGGGAGGTTCGGCTTGGCAGAGTTGCTGCAAGAGTAGGCCAGGCTTCCTTTCAGGAGCTGCATGCAGAGTGTAGGGCCTGGCAAAGCCGTGATTGAGGTGGTGATGGACTTCCCCACGCAGGATTCCGGGGTGCTCCTTCGATACGTGCCAAGGCTCCAAAGACTTCCTAAGCTTCCCACATGCAGGAGCTCATCAACCAGATCATCCGCACAAATTTCATCCAGGCGCAGGTCGCAGTCTGAGATGCTTAATGTTGTGCTCGGTGCTCGGGAGTCATTTTCGGAGAACAAGCGGCTTAGTAGGACTGCCGGTTTCTTTGTGTGCCTTCTTGCTCCTCAGTTCCGCATCCTCGTCGTCCGACTGAGGTTCCGGCCACGCGAGTTCTTCAGACCTTGGCTCCTCGGCTGGGCTTTTTGGGTTGGCGAAGCTTGGGACAAACGCTCCTTGTAGAGTAGGTGGACCCTCATAGTCATAGCAGTAGTAGCAGTAGTAGTAGTAGTAGTAGTAGTAGTAGTAGTAGGCCGTGACCGCTCATCCTTGCCTCTCGCGGGTATGGTCTGAGAAACCGCTCCCCCGGTCAAGGAGAGCTGCTGCCGACAGTATGCCTCCACTCTCCGGGATATCGACCGGGCTGCGGGGGCGAAGCCTGCGAGCAGTGCTGTCGAGGACGCTTCGAAGCAAGCACCGGTCTAGCGACTTTGCGTACCACATTTGTCAATCTATCTTTGTTCATCTCCCCCATCTCTGTGGTTTCTACCCATGTCTCCATACTGTTTCTGCTTCTCTTCTTGACTGTCCCATGTGTCTCAGTGTGCTACCCCTCCTGCCTTCTCTGACTCTGTCAGCCGCAGCTTGGAGAAGTCTACTCAGCTAAAGCAAGGGGCAAACGAGCACCGTGCAATTCGTCGGCTGCGGAAGCGAAAGGGCTCGTCTGAGACATCAGCGCGCAACCCGTGGCCAAGGAGTACGTTGAGAAGCTCTCTGCCGTATACGCACGCCTACTGGTGCAAAGAAGCCAGTTCGCGATAGTACCCTGGCTGAAGCACTACATGTCACTACATATTACATTTGTCTTGCAAGTTAACTGGCCATCCTTCCTGCACCAAGAGCTCCCATCCATTCTCTTCTTGCCGTGTGATTGGCCAGATTGTACCAGCTTGTATGTCTTTGCGGCTTCTTGTCGAAGTGTTGTTTGGCTCGAGCAGGAGTTGCTCGCCTGCATCGCCCTTCCGAAAGAACCACAGACCATAACTAGGATCAAGGCAAAGCGAGCGAGCCGCAGCACAAGAGCCAGCCCTGATTGTGATATGGACGTCCTCCACGTAGTGATCACGTAGGGTTATTGTAAGCACCGGCAGCACAGCGCATGTGTGCAACGGCCTCGCTGGAATCGGCATGGCGGCTGGTGGAACATGACCACAGACGGCTTTTGGTGCCACATTGGCATACGCTTTGGTAAGTCCTTTTAAGACCGTGTCGGTATCAAGACATTTGGGATTCAGGACTTCAGACATGACTGTTGTAAGGCGGTGTTAGCACGAGTCACTGCGTTCCCATCTGTCTCCGACTTGTCCTCCGGCTTTCGCTCCCCCCTTTCGTTGTGCCTTGTCGCCGTGAAGAAAAGCACCGTGCTTTGAAAGGCTCCTAGGTTTGCGGTTGGTCGCGCTACCGTTGGTTGATCCGGTGATGGTCAGGAACGGAGGACTCTCTTGAGAGACAGCCGGAGGAGGAGAGAGGGGTCGCAGCCCAGAGTGCTGTCTACAGTTTCGAAGATGTTCAGAAGATCTTGGCGCCGCCAGAGAGTGATCAGGACTGGGCCTTCGGCAGCCTTTGTCAAGGTAATCATGGCTGAACCTTCACTAAGCGCCGAATGCCCACACTCCCCTGACAGGCTAATTGGCCTGGAGGTCTGGAGTTGTGCAGCTTGCGGCGAGTGCTTTGGCTCCCGCCGGGTTGGGGCCAAGCTTGGACGAAAGATCCCAACGGCTTCAGGCGTAAAGTCTTCGTGGCACCCAAGAATCTGGGATCCAAGATTGTTCATCATAAGTCGATGGTCCAGGCCGCGTATGATCACGAGCTGGTACCCGTGGACCAGAAAGGCAGACATCTCCCGAGGAAGTTTCCAAATCACTGGCCCAGCTGGCTCCCGAAAAGCTGGCAGATGACTTTCGATGGGCTCTCCAGCGAACCCTCCTTCCGGAGTCCCTCTGAGGAGCTTTTCAACTCTGAGGAGGCCGTAAAGCGACATCTTGTGGAGATCGGCGCCCTGGAGAAGCCCAAAGTTGCCCCCAAAGCCAAGGCCAAGGCGCAAGGCAAAGCGAGGCAGAAAAAGACGGGCTTCCTGCCGGAGCCTGCGAAGAAGCTGCGAAGGCTGCGGAAGCTGGCCCCGGAGGAATGCCAGGTACCTGAGGTGGGAGAGAAGAAACGGCAGAGGCTGAGATGGTCTCATGTTTTTTGTTTCGTCTGCGGTGCAGGACTTCGAGGTGCCGCCTCCGCCCCCGAAGCCGCTGCCAAGCCACCTGCGGCGCCTTCGGAGGGTGGGCTCAGGGCTGCACATTTGTGCTAATCGTAGTTGGGATCATGCGGAGTTTTGGAGAAGATGTGCAATAGCACGTGGCTTTTGCTGTGCCTGCATTAATAATCATCGGGTGAAGCCGGTTTGACCTTCGATTGGAAGATTTGCCTTTAGTCTGACGTCGGCTTCGGGAGAGTCAACGGATGGCTGCATTCTGCGCAATCCAGTGGGTCACAGACAGAGTGGGAAGCATCCTGGACCTGTGACAATCGAGAATAAACATGAAGAAAGGACAGGACAAGAAGAAGCGAGAGAGACCTTAAGCTACCTTGCATCCCTGCAACCGACAGGCGTCCCCCATGGCCTCCCCCGACGGGCGAGCCGTAGACATGTTGGCTCAAGTCTCCTACCCTTGTGGGCACCCGGCTGTCATCCGGACCTGGTGAGGGGGTGAGGTTGAGGCCACCCAGACCCGCAGATCTTCCGGGAAGCAGGCAATTGCCTCCCATGTAATGCAAAAATTTCATGCCACGCGTATCCAGAGTCCTGAACGGCAGAGCCCTCCACCGGCCGGAACCAAACTCCAAGCACCAACCCGCCTCGAAACCTGAAACAACACCCGTGCAACCTAGATAAGACTCGAAAAACCTTGTGGAACCTGTAACGATGCCCTAAAGACGGAGCAAGGGTTTTCTAGGCTTCTGGTCGGGGTTCCGGTTGTGGTAGGGACTCTCTCTCCCCCATGCAACTGCAACAGCAACTTCACAAACCACTACCAACAGCTGACGAGAGCTTGTGGCCAGGTCGGCGACCGGAAAATAACCGAGGCAGCTAAGAAGGAGGCCTTCGGATGTATCGGATATTTCTTTGGGTTTTTGACTGGGGTGGCGATGCAGTGGCATGCTCACGTGAGGTTGGAGTTGTCAGATGTGGGGTTCCCTAGATGTTTCGTTCCCTTGCAGAGTACCATCCTGCTTGTAACCGAGCGGAGGAAGAGGAGCCAACGCCCCCGACTGTGAATTTGGAGAACCTCACCGCTGAGGAACGTGATTATTTGGAAAATCATCCGCTGTATATCAAAATCCACCAACGGGGCTACCCGATACCTATTGGTGATTTGGACATCCTGGCGCTGCGCCCTTTCATCCCCATGGAGTTTGGAGGCTCCGGCAAACAACTGCAGCCAAGCGTGGCACAGCAGCAGGCAAACGCTCCTTCAGAAGCTCCCTCGTGAACACAGCGGGAAAAGAGCGCTTGCATGCAGACCGCAGGAAAGGGCCAGTTGGCAAATCATCGGACCAAGGTTTCAGACGAGATCCGGGCTGAGTGCAGCTTGCGCAAGCAAGTGCCCAGTGAGCTTCAGCTGACAGCGGAGCAGGCGCAGGGCCCGAGAAGTGATTCCATGGAAGCCCGCACAGCCGGAAAGCACGATTCAAGAGCAAGGCGAAAGCGAGCACTGTACAGACTGTACGGGTAACATAACGGTTTTACACTCCGCCACTCCTCTTGACTCTGGGGCCTGGACTGGCTTTGCACATGCCTTTCTCAGCTGCTCTCGCCTTCCTGTCTGCTGGCCAGATTTCTTGGATTTGGCAGCGGAACCTCTTCCACACTCGGCAGAAGGCGCTGGGATCTTGAGTGGGAGGGGGGGAGGGCTCGCTGCTTCTGGCTGAGGTGGATGAGGTCGCCAAGGCGCACGAGGTACAACGCTCAGTTTTGGGGCTGGCACAGAGCTGTGTCCACCGAAAAAGCTCCGAGTTGAGAGGTGTCGGCAAGGACGCCGAAGACGCGCCACCGACAGAGTGCATCCAGGCAGCGGGCCCAACCGGAACTAAAGTTAGGAACCCCAGGGCTGACGAGGTCTACGCAGGCTGCACGAGTAGCGACCGAGGGGCTGTCGTGATGAGAGCTGCACAATCTTGACATCAGCCTCACCCTCCCCCATGCCCAGTGAAAGAAAGAGAGAAGCAGAGTCAACTGCAAGGACTCGAAGAGCCACCGTGCAGCTCTTCCAGGGGAACACAAGTTCCGGTGAGAGTCCGGTGCCTGCCGCACAGCTGACGGCCTTCTTGTGACTTTTAGCTAACTAGTTGTGCAAGGCACGGGGCCCTTTAGTGAGTTTGCTGTTGAATGGCATTGACATACAGAATGCCAGATGCTGTGACTAAGTGCTTGTGCCGAGTCGGTCTTCACCAGCAGTAGATCTACTCTCACTGGGCTTGCTTTGCCTCGCTTGCTAGATCCCAGCACGCATGGATAGGCAATGCTGACGGGCACTCACCTCAGCTGCAAGTTATTAAATGTGTAGGCTGATGGTTGTCAACATGTGCAAAGGTGCCTGTCGCGTGCCACAGTGCCATTGCTAGCCAAAGCGTGCGAATCCCCGAACCGCTGCCGGGTCGAAACGCCTTGAACGGGTGTGGTCGACACGGGGCTGAGGGCATGATGCGATCTGAGTTCGCCTATGCGTCCGCAAAAGGTAAGGGCTTTCTGTGGTTTTCTCAGGACTGGACGTAGATGCCTGCAGTACTGCATATTCTTCCACTGTTCCCCAACAGCCTCAGAAGACGAAGGCATCCGAAAAAAGCATCGGGCTGCAAAGTCTTCCCCGAAGCGAAAGAGCTGCCCGACTGCCCCCAGCTGTTCGCCTAGGCCATCAACAAATGGGACCTCATCCACGAGAACGACCAGCCAAAATACCGCGAAGAGATCCTGAAGAGGCCAAAATCTCCTTGAACAGGTGACATACCTAGTGAAGCGGGGAGAGGTGTGGCTCATCGGCACATGGGCAAGAAATCATGGCAAAATCCGGTTGCATTGCAGTGCGCGGACCTTGAACCCTTACACCTCTCTGCACAGGATTGCTGAGTGCTTTTCCTCCATCAAGGGCGTCCCTGTCGTGTTCCTTTCGGCCAAGTATAATCTCAACTTGCCTATGCTCATGCACCTTGGCAATCAGAGCCGACGTGCGGACGAATAGTCGGTCGAGTAAAGTCTTGACGGGATTAGCCCCCGACAATGCCAAGCAAAGGACGCGAAGCCTAGCGCTCTACAAGAGGTGGTGTGCACGGCTTCCCACAAGCAGGACAGTTCAGAACTTCAGAACGTGGTGAAGCGAAGTTCCTCTTCGTTTTTTGTAAGCTGCCCACGCAGGTTGAACAGCTGGCTTCAGGCCAGGTCGGCAGGGTTTACCGAAGTGATTCGGCCTTGAGATTCTCTTCACGTCTCTTTAAAAGCGGATTAAGTAAGCTCTGGTCGTTGCCAGACCCAGGTCATGCAACCCCCGAGTGCCAAGTGGGATATGGATGCTCTTGGCACCACAACTGGAAGTTCATGAACAACCCCACAGAGAAGCCTACACCGACCTGACCTGGAGCAAATCATGCGCGCCCCGATACCGCCACAACTCGGGGCTCCGGCACAGTGAGTGAGGCTTGGATGCTGCGCTGGCCTCCTCCCTGGAGAAATGGGCAGAAGTCTCATCCCAAGAATCGTATACATGGTTTGCATCCCACTGTAGGAGGTGTGTGCGTGTCCTTTGACTCGTCTTTACTGGACAGGGGGTTTTGCAGATCGGCCACTCTCTCCCCGAGGGCTAAGGGCCTTGTAGCCTGAACTCTTTGGCTTTAGCTGCATCGCATGGAACTGGACGAAGCTTTTGCAGGGTTGTATGGTGTTGAAGGCAGTGGGTTCCACTAGTTGAAAACCCCCTGCGTTCCGCTGCATCAACCGTCGAGGTGCAGCATCAAGTACATGACGCAGACACGGGCAGGGTCCTTAGGCTGATGCTGAACTGTCAGCTGTCGAGCAGCTTCGCCCTCAGGCAAGGCCACCGACGTTTGTCCTGTGGACGAACTCCGCCTACGGTGAGTTTCCCAAGAGTCTTTGCTGTTAGAGCTTCAGGGTTCGGATTTTCGTGGCCTACCTGTAGGCCTAGACCTCATGCTAGCTGACAGCTTCTGGTGACACTGTCAATCCGAGGAACTACATCAGGCAAATGCAGAATGCGATGCGGGACGAGTTCAGAATAAGCCGCTTGAATCCAAAGCTTGGGAATTTCATTGTGGAACCGTCGGAACATCACGGATGTCCGGGTGGTGTTCTGGTAGGGGTGCATGTGCATGCCACTCGCAGATGTGGTTTTCTGATGTTGCCGTAGAGTTTTTGGGCAAGCATCCTTGAAGGCGGACACAGCATTTAGCCCAGAGAGCTCCGCTTGACCTGAAGGCCCTGAACCCCAAGGCCCAAGAAGCTCGCCTCTAGCGCACCAGAGCCGACTGCCAGGCGGCGTGCCGCTTAGTTTCAACATCCGCTCCACCTTGATGCCAAAGCCGCGCAAGAAGCTTTCGAAGATGCTCGGCCAAGAGAGTTCGCCAGAGCTTGGACTCCTGCGTAGATGGCCAAGATATGTCGTGCCTCTCGGAGTATCATTGGTGCCTGTTAGAGGGCTCTGAGACTCCTAAACCAGACTGAGATGATCGCAGAAAGGAAGGTTGAACCAACCTGTGCTCCACACGTCACTGAGGAAAGACATACTGAAGTGGAAGCGCATGGGCCCAAAGCAGGCGCCTTTTGCATGTCCGCTTCACAGGTTGCAGAACAACTTGCCACAACTTGTTGGCACTGTTGCTGTCCTGCACAGGCGAAGGTTGCTGAAAATCTCAACTCCAAAAAGCCACTGGCTCAGGGCTTTGCCATCACTGGGTGGTATACTTCTTCGGAGCTTAGAACGTCGTGCACCGAGTCTCCCAGTATCACTTTGTTCCAGACTTGCGGCCTTTTGTTGCCCAGGATGCCGAGGCCCCTGCGGCAGATCGACTGAGCGATCCGACGGGGCAGGTTTGCCTGCCGACCCCGTCGGTGTAGCAGGACGTAGATTGTAGGAAAGAGGTTGGCGACAGCGGTGCGCACAACTTGTTGCTTGCTGCAAGAAAGTGCCAATGCCGGTGAGGCGGTCATGGGGACTTCACGGATCAATTGTTCGATCAGGTGACAGAGGCCCTTGAGACCCGTCCTTCCATGGCAATTGCTAGACATCTCAAACAGGGCCGCCAGGAATGGGAAGGCCACTGCAAGATTGAACCAGAAACTGAATGAAAGAGCAAGTCAGCTTCACTGCTCGGTCTTCGAACCTTCAGCCTGGCGACCCATGGCGGCCCTGGGCGCTTGCTTCGGAAATGGCCCCGCCTTGTAGCGACCAGGGCTTCAGATGCAGCCTCGTGCCCTGGCATCACGGAGGGGCGAGGAAATCCGTTTTCGGTGCATCACACGTCCGGTATTCTTTGGCCCAGTGTGTCTCAAGTTCCCATCGCTGCGGTAAAGGCGTAAAGGCTCCTTTTCGGTTGATCAGAAGCCCGAATGTATCTAAAAAGTCGTGTTGCGCTGTTGACGACACTTCTCTGGACCCGAGCCGCTTCAAGACCCTGCCGAGACGTCGGAGCTTTGGGCTTTGCAGCGCCGCGCGCATCAAGCAGCGCAGCGGGGACGTTGCCCCGACCTTCCCGAGGACCCTCAGCTTTTAAGCACCACCGTTTGCCTGGGAGAGGCCTGGCCGTGCGACTCTAGCCTTGTAGCATTTCTCCGTTCGCACTCGAAGGGCCGAAGCTAGGTCAAGTGCACATATGTACACCATGACTTGTATTCAATTCCTTGTTGAAGGACGAGCACAGTTCGTGCCCTCGAAGGGTCTCCGAGAGTCCGGAGCGATTTCCTCCAGCCTGCGCAGGATCACCCCTACGTCGTGCGCGACGTGTCTTCCTATCTGGGCAGAGGCCGCTGGACACAGACTGGTGCTCGGGTTGAGGGTTTTTCACCTTCCCAACAAAGGGTTTGAGTCACGAACCTTGTGAAACCACAGCTTTCCAGCTAGAGTCGCTTGAGCTTCGCCAGCTGTTCCACGTCTCGAGCGCTGACACACAAGTCTGCAAAGGAACAAACTGTTGAAGCCGGCGAAGTCGTGAGAAGCTTTGACTGTGTTCTCCTGTGCCAGCAATTGTTGAGACTGAGCTATCCAGCAAGCCCACCTCCGAGCCAGACTGGTGCTCCTGCACCTGACACAAACAGTGAATGGAATATACCATTGCTGTGGAGGGGCTCTTGGAATAAATATCTGTGACATCATGGCCAAGACCAGGAGCAACAGCGATCACAGCTACTTGTTGGGGGGGGATGCAGGTGCAGGACGTTTGCCTGCCCATGATATTAAAAACAGTCTGCAGAGTCGTTTGTGCAAGACTCCAACATGCTCCTGGCACCCCCTGCTTGCAAGACTTTACATTCTTTGGAAGTGGTGTTCACACACACACAAGAAGGCAAGCCAGGAAAACAGGCAGCAAGGAACTGTGCTCCATTGTGCTAGATATTTCTGGACATGATACCGTGTGCTGCAATTGCAGCATCTGAACCCAAGGCTTTCCAGGTGCAGATCAGGCCATCTACGAGGAGCTGGCAGCTGCCGAGGCCTCCGTGCTCAGAGCACGCGCTGCCTTGCGGCAGACCGTCCCGAAGGAGGTGCTGCAGGCGCTGCGGACTCCGGACACACTCTTGCGAATCTGTCCGATGCATTGAATGCTTCGCCAGCTTGAAGGCCTGCGAGTTGGACGTGCAAAATGCTGCCCTCAAAGTGCACGCGATCTGCGAGACATCTCTGCAGAGTTCGGCACTTGCATGGATTCACGGCCGGGTACAAGTATCTGCCAAAGAACTGATGGAAGACATCGCCGCCCGGCTTTCGCAGTATGGAGATCGGTCTGGAGCTGCTTCTTGCACAGTGCAGCCTTCCCGCGCACAGCGAAGAATCATCGAATGCCCTCACAGCCTTTTTCTTCAGGGTCGCTCTGGCACTGGCAAAACGGTTTGCATTATTCACCGCATCCTGCGTGCACGCCACCAGTTCCCTTTTGCACAGCGCCTCTTCGTCACTCGGTCGTCGTTGCTGTGCGCACAGGCCTGCTCGTTGCGAAAGCTCCTGCCATATCCAGTTGCTCCATGTTGCTCCACAATCCCACAGGTGTTGGAGCAGCTAGCGGTTTTCGGCAGTGCATCTCGTGATGCTGCTCTTCTGCGTGGCAGCAGTGGCGGTACACCTGTCTGCACCTGGCCAGAAAGTCTGCCTTTTGGTTTCGCAGGTAAGGTAAGGCTTACGGGCACTTGCCTGTGTAGCTTGCTCGGCCGACCCGCCAAGCCCGGATGCAAAAACACCGGTAGCCCAAGCCCACAAGGGGAGTACCAACCTCTCCAGGCTCCAGGGCCATCGGACTGCCGCAGGTGTGACCTGGGACGAATTGGTTGAGGCATTGGTCCCGGAGGCGAAGCCGGCCATTCAATACTCAGGCTTCTTGAGTCGCTTTTGGCCTTCCCTGAAACCTCCACCAGACTTGGATCCACTCTTGGCTTCCTGGCTTGTGAGTTCAGTCTAGCGGCGGTCTCTTTCCTTTCTCCAAGACGACCCCATGACCTCGAACCGATGGCTCCTAGGTTTGGGCAGAGTTCCACAACAGGCTGCGGAGCTTTGATGCCACCGTCGTGCACAGCCTCGAGGGCCTCGGGCCAGTCTCCTTCGCAGAGTACCAAGAGCTGCTTGCGCTCATTTCGGCTGTTTTTTTTCGTCTTCGGAAGGCCTTCCACACATTTTTTGCGAAGACAGGTCGTTGTGGAGGCAAGAGGAATGTAGGTGTCAAGAGATTCGTGGCAATCTATAGCCGTCCTGCCAATCAGTGCATGAGGAAGAAGACGCTGGACAGCACTGGTGGCTATTCTCTCACCCAAGAGCAGTATTGCGAAGCTGTTGCAGGCCGTGCGGCTTCTTGATGCAGCGTCAACAGGGTAACCGCTCTTCGGTTCGGCACGGCTAACTGTGAACTGAGTCAGATTTATGCTTGGTTCGATTCGCGTGGTTCGTTTCGGCAGTTTTGACGATTCGTTTGTGTAGTGTTTGCGCATGTCCGGCAGGGTCTAGTTTGCGGTTCCTGCTGGCTAGGACACCACTGGCACGGCAGTGCAACTGCATAGCCCATGCAGTCCATGCTAGGACGAAGGCGAAACAATTTGGTGTGACAAGTTATGCATCTTCTGCAAGTTGCTGTACACGTTTTCGTGATTTTGGGGAATTGGTGCTTCTGCTGGCTTTGAGGTGCCCGGGAATTTTGAAAATCCGTGCTCCCGGAGCACAGGGCTCGATGACGAAAACCGGAACTCCACGGAGTGTTGCAGCTTCCGCCTCTTCTCAAATTGCTCTATTGCTGGTTGTAGCATTTGTGTTGGCTTGGCAGGTGAGGGCTTGTCTGCAATGGGGGTGCCTCTTCCACCGCAGCAACGGCGGGAGATCTACCGCACCACAGCTCCAAGTCATCCAAAGGAGGCTTTGACATGGGCGAGGGTGTCTTTGCTTTTTGACGTGCCTTTCAGATTTCGGGCATTGCCTATCGTATCAAGTGCATGGTTCAGTTATTCAGCAAAGGGCTTCCGGAAGCATTGCCGTAAGATTTGGTTTGCCAACCCGCAAGGAGTCATTCTACACTTCAGACTTTAACACGGCCCGAACGACGCACTGCAGGCGTAAGTGTTGTGAGAGAGCCGAAGCGATTGTGCAGACTGGAGGGGGAGCGGAGCTCATCACTCTCAGGTATGTTTCTGGAGTACTTGCGCTTCAAGCGAACGTACAACGTCTCCGATGGCACCGATGTGGCCGTAGCACTTCGAAATGCTGGTGCGGGGGCGCTCCATGGCGAGGAACAAGGAACTTGTTTCAAGAGCTTTTTGTGCGTGGGTGACGGATGTTGGAGCAGGCAGTCTCCACCTTTGGGCCAAGGTCGCCTGGTTTCTTTTGTCAAAGCCGACACTGAGGCTCGTTCACGAGATCTATGTGGACGAAGCTCAGGATTTTTCACCTGCCGAGTTGACTGCTCTCATGTCCTTGTGCGGACATGCCGATGGCGTTACTATTGCGGGTGATACCTGTCAAACGATCAACCCGGGAAGTGCTTTCTCATTCCAAGACATTATGGACGCCTTCCTGAGGTTGGAGCCGACATCCTTTGCAGGACTGGTTGATGATCATCCTGAAAAGGAGGCTGCCAAGTGCTCTTGGGATCATGTTGAGGACTGCCGCCAGATGTCGCTGGCTTTCAACTATCGCTCTGCACCACCCATCGTGCGACTGGCAAATGCGGTCTCAGAGCTGCTGCTGCAGATGTTCCCCAACACTGTGGATGCCGTGGAAGAATCTGCCGCCGGCACGCCAGGTGGCGAAGTGCCGCTCTTCGTACACTCGCATTCTGGAAGCGATGTTGCGGACATTGTCCCTTGTCCACGCAAGCGTTGTGAAGATTGTTCGTGCTTGAGAATCACCAAAATCGGACGGAAATCAGACTTCTTCTTGTTGTCCAGGTGATGGGCACTGGTGACCGCCGCGTCTGTAGCATGGATCCCACGAGCTGCGTTGTGCTGGTTGGTGCGGACTCGGCTCGTCAGCGCCTTCGCCATCTAGGCGACATGCACCTTAAGCCTCAAGTCCTTGAGATATCTGTTGAGCAGCTCTGCACCAGCAGCAGCAGCAGCAGCAGCATGCAGCTGAGGCGGTCGTGTGCAAACAAGCTTCCCAAAGTAACGGGCATCGATACCTGGCAACCCTCAACAACGTCATGCAATTGAAAGGCTTCGACACCACCTCACATGACTCTCCCTCTCTCGTGCACCACTGCCCAAACCAACACTGATACTAAACGGGAGGCCAGGCGGCAATAGGCGCTCTAGTGACTCCAGTGAGTTTACAACTTCCAACTTTGCCAAGTTGTCCTCAGAGATCCGCCGCCAGCCGACAGGCCTCAGAAGTACAATTTTGACGGTGGCGGAGGCCAAAGGCCTGGAGTTCGATTTCGTGGTGATTTGCGACTTCTTTCAGGTCTGTGGGGACGGAGCTTCCTGGTATGCCGTAGAGGAATTCCTGAAGGCTAAGACAGCCGAGAAGCGCCGCAAGCGCCCGACACAAGCCCAGCGCGACATGTCACATTCTGCCAGCCAGCGGATACCGTCCCTGGTCCGGGGTCTGAAGGCACTGTACGTGGCCATCACCCGTTCACGTTGCGGCTGTGCTTTCGTGGAATCGGGCCCAAAGTCACTTTGGGGTCCCCTGGTTGAGTATTGGCAAAGCCGAGACTTGGTCAAGTTTGTGGACGGTGTCTCGGCTTACACCAAGCTGTCAGGCTGTGATGCCCAAGCTCGGTCAGGCGAGAGTCCTGCAGTTGGGGCAGGGGCGGTCCTCCTCAACTCGGTGCAGCAAGCACTCACTTGGCTGTGGTCGGAACTCCAGCTGCGCACTGGACCGGACCAGAAGAAAGTCCGGAAAGTGTTGGGGCAGGAGCGACTGCGGCTGCAGGCCGGCCATGCTTTGGATCCCCTGTTCATGCAGCGTTTCGCAGCAGCATACGGAGTTCTCTCTCAAGCGAAGGGGAACTCTTCGTCAACTGCTTCAGCACTGCTTCCGCAAGCTGAAGAAGGGCCATGGCCCGATCTCGCGTCTTTGCTGGACGTGCTCCAACTGCGCTCGCCCGTGGACAGGACCCGCATCTTCTCACCTCCAACGCGCGCGGTGGACTAGTTCGCATTCGGCCCACTAAGATCGGGATGGGCTTTTCAGTTTCCTTGTCTCTCTAGATTGATGCTCAAACTGGGAAACTGGCTGAAAGCCGATTCTTTCAAGTCTCCGAGTGGTCCTAGAGCGTGCGCGGGGGCCGTCAACACAAAGCAACTCACGAAGGCTGTCTAGCGCATCCAGCATCCGACCGCGGTAGTAGCAGTGGCGTGGTGGAAGTGATAGTGGCGGTCGCGGCAGTGGCAGTTGTGGTGGTATTCGTCGTCATCATGGCGGTGGTACAATACTTGTACTGTACAGTAGTAGCTGCTTGTCTTGAAGGACCAAGAGCCGTGCGATGGCGGTTGACGGTTGCAGTCGTAATTCGTGTCAGCCGTAGCAGTGGTATTCCGTAGCAGCCGTAGAAGCTAGTAGTTCTCTGCGTCGTAGCAGCAGTAGCTGCAGCGGAATGGGAAGAATTGGCAAGATCGGAGAACACATCGCAGTGATTGTCTTTGGATATGCAGTGGTGGAAGTGCACAGAGGACGGCGAAAGGAATGGCCACGGCCTCCAGGCAACTCTGGAGACGAGGCCTCGAGCTGCTGGCGCACGCCTCCGACGATTCTTGTCTCAGGGAGGTATTTGTTTTTGATAATCTCCCACTGCTTTTCGCGAGAATTCTCCTGAAGCTTCTTTGGATCCCTCTTCTACAATAGTCCGGCGCCACCTGGAGCTCCAACGAAGCCCCCTAACTGACGCTCAGGATTCAGATCAGCGTTGGCAAGTCTATGGTGAGGCCGAAGCCGTTTTCGGTGAGCCTTGGAGAGAGAAAGAAAGAAAGAAAGCATGTCGTGTGTACGGAAAACGCATCGATGTTGAGTCACATGGGGCCTTGTGGGTCACCGCAGCAAGAAGAACAACGTGCCGCTGCTGCGGAAGACACCTAGATTTTTCTGTGTCTTGTTCCTTACTGACGACCATGTAGGCAGCATCATGAAGCCATGAAAAGCATGTTGGCAGCCGGAGGTTCTGGTAATCTTAGGTCCCCCATCGCACTTGTCCAGTCTGCAGCCTTCAGCTGTCACAGAAGCAAAGCAAACTGCGCTTTCTGGACGGATCGACAAGAATCCAAAACCAAGACATCTAGGAATCTAGGTGCAAGCCACTCCTGAAGCGGAATCTCTCCGGCCAGACCCTCTCGAGATGCCCGGAGTCTCGTTCCTGTAGCAATTTCAGCCAAGGAGAGCCTTGTGTGCGCAGAGAAGCTTCTCGATGTGCAACTTTCGCAGAAAGCCAGGCTCTGTCTGCAGTTGCAAGGGCCGGGAGGAGCAATGCTGAATCTGAGGATGACCAGTGTCTAGTCATCTAGTCAGAAGAACAAGCTCAAGAATATGTAAAGCTTGCAGAAGAACGAGATTTTGCGAAAGATGTCGTCGGGATGAAACATGTTTCGTAGCAATGGAGTGTCTTCTACAACGCCCTGCTGCCATCCTCCTTCGCCGGATTCAATCGCTCTACAACGTGACCTTGAGAGGCTGACGGAAGCACGGGTGGACAGCCATCCCGACAGGAAGAGGCTGCCGGGGCCCGCGCCAGGAGTTTTGGATTCAGGGCTCCGCACGCTTTGATGCTATCGTTCGTGTGAGCACCAAGGCTAGTACTGGTAGTCTGCATCTGCTTTGCATTGCGACTTCGTACTCGGCCACTACTATAATTAAGCAGGCCACTTTCGCTTTCTCGCAAGTCTGGGGGAAGTAAGCTTGGAGAGTGATTCTCACCTTTCGACACCGCCCCGAAACATCACACTTCTCCCATCATCCACTACTCGGACAATGTCGCATTAAGATTCGGAGGGCAGCTGGTCTATCACAGGATCTCGGGCAGCAGGTGACGGGGCGATGCTGCGATAAATCCGAAAATAGGCGAAGCCTGCCCCAGGGCAGAGAGAGACAACGCCGGCATGCAGACCCATCCGGACATGATGCGGAAGGCTGTTCAGAGACTCTGCCTGGATTCGGGTGAACTGATGTCAGTTCACGTCAACCACGACGGGCTGATGTGTACTTGTGACCTGTAAAATCTTGTAACAACAAAGACACCAAAGAGGCCCTGGCTTTATGTACTCTTACGTAGTTTTGCATTGTTCGGGAAAGGATCGCTGCGACCTATGTGAGCTCGGCACGGCTGCAAGACCACATGTTTGCCGACATACTTGACGCCAAGTCATCGGTGGAGAAGGAGAGGCTCGCAGGGTTCCTTTCGATCTGAACGTGTCTTGCTCCGTTTCTTGTGGCATCCAATCGCTTCGAGCACGCAAGGTTCCACGTGAGAGGATGGCTGCTGTCGGGTCGGGAGGTAGACTTCGAGATTGCGGCCAGCGCCAGCTTGGGAGACTTGCACGCTCGTTTTGAGGAGCTCCTCGGCCACCAGTGTCACCTCGTCTTGTCTGGAGAAGTGGGCAGAAACCTATCAGCCCTGGATTCTACCAACTCGCTGCGTGACATTCTGGCAGAGACGGTCCATGCATGGAGCGCCGATCTCGCTTGGCACCGAGCAATTTGCGAGATTTTGGCAGCCCAGCTTCTGCGGCCAACTTTGCATCATGCCGCCAAAAACACACAGCTCCAGGCTTTGTGTGTCCCTCGCATATGGGAGACGGTCTTCGGTATGCTTTCACGACGTGGAGATTCAGAGTTCGAGGCACGCTGTGCCTTCCGGCTGACAGTGGAACGGTGGCTGGAGCACATGACATTCCGTTGTGCTGTGCGCAAGAAGATCCATATGGCTCGTGCTAACCGCTTGCGCTACACGGCCATGTACTCTGACGAAGTCAGCCGAGATGCTGACATGGCAGCCCGGCAGTTGGAGAAGCTTCTGAAGGATGAGGCGACGCTGAGCCCGATGCAGCCCATGTTTGCCATCACGGCTTCTGTGCAGGCGCTTTTGTTGAAAGCTAGCCCCTCGCAGTTGGAAGAAGCCCGATTGTTTTTTGGCGAAGTCCTCGTACCGAAGCATCGTCGCCGCGACCGTCTACACCTGAGAGCAGCTCGGCTGTTCGAGTCGCTGGGAGACGCGCGCGAGGCGGCAAAGGACTTCCAAAGCTCCTCCGAGGCCGCGTTCCAAGTGGTGGCTGCATGGAGAGACGTTTCCCAAATGCTGGGCACCCTGTCCCGTCAGACCCATTTGAGGACCCCCTATCGTACGATAAGAGTTCAGGGTTTGAGGAATCGCGTGCGGACCAAGGCAACACAGCAGTTGAAGCTTTGTCCATGGTGCAGCGGCAACTCGTCACTGGCTTTGAGAGGTGGGTGAGTGAGAACTTCGGGGTAGTATTCGTAATGTGCTGATGTTGCAAACGAAAACAGCATTGCAGCGCAGCTGCGCGCACGATTGAGCATGCGCGGGCCAACCGCACACATGGAGCAGCGCTGTGTCTCTGCGTCGCTCGTCATCTTAGAGATCCTCTCATACAAACTAGCAGAACGGGTTACATGGGATTTTTGCGCGCTCCGTTCTCAAACATAATGCACATATCCATACACATCCCCATGTTACAAACTTGTAAACCTTCATCGTCGCTAAGACCTACGCTGCTGCAGTGTGCTTGGAATCCCGGTCTGAGAGGAGGTTGCAGTATTACGCTGCGCTTGGACGGCTTGCTTTGACCTTTCTTGCTGTCTGCCGCGATCCACAAGGGCAAAGCTCTTGGAGAGGTAGCTGGCCGTCGTCTGGTCGTTGACTCGGGTGTGCTGTGTTTCTGAGCATGTTGCCGCGCCGATGCCTTGGATCTCGCAGATGCTTTCATGTGCGCTTGGGCTCTGTTGCCTAATTATCCCCTGTTATGCCCACCTCGATCCTCGGTATACAAAAAATTGGCCAGCGGAACGGCTCATGCATGATTTCTCGTGTCCGATCACTCGCGGAAACGAAAATTACACTTCCTCCAAAATGCTCGCGTGCCCTCTTCTCATCACACACGTCCTGACATGAAAGAAAGTGAGCCTAGTGTCTCTGATTGGCCAATGTTGGACACCAGAATCCGTATGCTGCGAGCCAGTTAAAGAAGGGACCCCACACCGAAACCTGTCAGCCAAGCTCGAGCAAGTTCGGGGACCTAGACAGTTGAGTTTGAGAGAAGCCGGTTGAGATGCGGTCGAAGTTTTCGCTGAGCTGAAAGCTTGTGAGCAACTCGAGGTATTAAGACAGTCAACGGACGTGCATTATCTGCTTGGTTCTTTATGTCGCATCCTCATGGCTCCGACTTTATATCCGGCTCAGGCAAGCCCGTGCTAGTGCTCGCCGTGCAGCGCTTTGCTGGGTCCACGTTGCTTCGGACGCTTGGCCTATCTTGGCCTCTGTCACCATGCCGCAATGATGGAAGCTGCAGCGGTCGACGCCACTAAGTCGGACAAGCCTTTTTAAGCATCCATGTAGTTCACGTCTTCCACCTTACGTACAAGAACTTACAGGAGATGGCAGCAAGCCGAGCGGAGACCGAGCCAGACAGGACTACGCGGGACTCGTCTCACACTCTGAAGTTCAAAAGTTAAAAGCCTACATGAAGCTTGGAGATGTTGGTTTCGGCTTGTCGAATGATTCGGCCTCACGGACTCCCGAAACTCCCACATCATTCATGCACTCTCCTCCTGCCACGAATCTTGTTCGTTTTCAGGGTTCGCAGCAGTGTGGAAGTGCTCTTGCAGGTGTCAATCGACATGGAACCTGAAATTTCGGACACCAATCTATCCGAGCTCACGGCCGTAATGCATAAACATGACCTCCTCGCTTCGCAACCTTGCAGGACCTCCATGAAGGCGGCAGAGCAGCAGTTTCTAAATGCAGGATGCGTGCCTCTGCTGTTCTTGGGCCCACAAGACCTTACATAGAAGACATAGACTTGTTACCGTAACATTTCTTTTCAAATGATGGGACTTGCAATCCAGGGTGGACGAGAGAGCATGACAAATAATTGGTACAACCAACGCGAAGTTAAAAGCACGAGTTCAAAGACAAGTGCAGAAACATCAGATTTGATCCGGCTAATCCCCTATTGTTTTTGGCCGTGCCTGGGACGTGTGTTGTTGCCTTTGCTACAGTATTTCGTTCGCTCCCAGATCCCTCTCGCTCATTCTTCTCTCTCTCTCTCTCTCTCTTTCGTGCTCGTGCGCGCCCTCGTCTCTGCATGTCTGGCACGTCCTACTTGCGACGACCCGATGCAACAGCACTTGGCAGAGGTTGTTGATGCGGTTCTCTGTGCTGCAGCCAGCTTCTCTCCCGAACAGCTCTTTCAGCCACTGGGCCAGCAGCCTGGGCAGTGCCCAAGCTCAAGACATGTCATTGATCACCAGGTTCAACGTTAAGATTCTACAAACTCAGGGGCTCCAGGGCTTTAGGATGTAGACTCTGCCCTCATGAGATGTCTTGTGCACAGCCTTGAAGGGTCGAGTTGCTGAAATCTGAAGCCTGAACCGGGAACTCGCAGAATCTGCAAGTAGATCCGAGGATGGCGGCTTCTCCGCAAGAGTGTCTTCGAAGAGGACTCCTCGTGCCTCAGCTGGAACTCTGAGGTTTCCATACTGCCCACATGAGACTGGCTCCAAGCACTCGTGTTGACCCTGCCAGGTTTATGGCGCACTGCTTTGGCACGAGGGCTAAGACTTTACAGACCACCCACACGGAGCAGATCTTGGCTAAGATGTATTATGACCAGCCGGTGGGTGACCTTCTTCGGTGTGTGTGTGTGTGTGCGTGTGTGCGAGTGCTGGCTGATGGTTTTCGGCTACAGCGTGGCGAGCCCGAGATGATTCTACAAGCTCTTCTACATCCGAGCGCGAAGAGAAGAAGATGGAGCAAACTTGTTGTTTGAACCAACTTCTTTTCTGTGTGATGCAGTGCGGAGATTTCGGCACCAACTTCTAAATGGCCACCTCTACCAGCGATTGACAACATCGCCACGGAGCCACCAGAATCCTGGTCCCACTCGATCCGAGGCGCAATGAAACTGAGGTCTGCATACATCCTGGACTGAGACAAGATGGATTGACTTCCCTGACATAAAAGGGCCATTCCTGCAACTTTCCATACATGATAATCACGGCGATAAGATGCTAGATTTAAGGTCGCTTGCGGCGACGGAGTCTTAAAATTATAATTCCCATTGAAATTTACTATTTCTAGATATAAAGAATACTTCGAAATAGAAGTCTCATAAATTTATATATAGTGTGATTTGTCATGTGCTCGCGTATACGTACACACTGACTACTTGGTAGGTTCATGCTAACTTTGTCTCACCCGCAGTGTTGCTACTCAAGACTCGCCCCAGACGAAGTCCAGGAAAAGATCCGCGTCCACTTAGGGTAGTGCCCGCGCTGTCTCTTACCTGTGTAGCTAATATTACGGACTAAGCTCTGATTGACTTTGCCCTGCATTGCTCTGCCTTGCCTTTGCTTGCTGGGTGCTCGATTAATTGCACCACTGCTTTGCGAGAATTAAATGGATTCCTTTGCTTTTCATATATAGAATTTATAAAATTATGAGAAGATAGAGATTGTTGAATTCAATTTTTATCATAATTAATTCTTATTTTCGAAAGAATCTATAATTGAATTAAAAAATTCTTGTTGCGACCTGAGGCAGAGATAAATAAATCTTCATAAAAATTATACGATGGCGTCGTTATAATCGAATAATTATATTTTTTTAGGAATGATAATAAGATCTATATAATTCATATTAAATAATATATATATTTATTATATTTTAAAATATTGAATAAAAATTAAATAAATTCATATCTCTATATCGAATTATAATGGAGGTCTCTTATAAATAATTTCAAAGATTCGGAGCTTCATTAATTATTCGAAGGTTATAATAAATTATTTCGATAGATTAGAATCTTATTAAAATTAAAATATAGATCTGCTCGGAAATATTACTATTTATTCTATCTAGAATTTCAAATTATAGAATCGGCTAGTTTTATTCAAATTTTTTATATTCTAGAAAAATAAATTTGGAGAGTTCTCTCGAAGGGAGTCGTTTGGCACTAGTTCGGCATATTTCGGGAAATATTCATAATAAATCTTTTTTTTTGAATGCAGTCGCCCAAATCCATAGGCCCGATTATAAATTTGCCGGAACTTATATTTTCGTTTTCTTTATAAATTTGAATTAGGCCAGGAATTATATATGAGAAATCTAGATATTATTTTTTCTTTTGATGGAGCGTTATAATTTCTCTATTTTTATCGATTTTTTAGGTTTTATATAATTACGTCCGTCGTAATGGTTTCGTGGGGTAGTAGGGGTGGTTCGGGCGGGACCGAGACGTGGGATTTATATTTGGGGTATTTCATATTAATAATTTTCTTTATAAGCTCAGGATATCTAGTATTTTTAGATTCTGATAGTTAGACCATTGAACAGGTTTAGGCGGGTTTAGGAATTGAAATTCAAGACATGATGGCTAGTTAAAATTCGAATTTCGATCCAAATATTGCTAGATATGCCCGACGTCGTTCAATCTATTTTTTTTTCTCGGCGAGATTGAAATTGGTTAGCAATATTTATCGGATCTTCGAAATTATTTGGGAGAGGGCAATAATTGATTGAGAAAAAAATCAGATAAGGACATTAATTGAATTAGCTAATTTAATTTTCTTAGAAATATATTTCATGAATATTGATTGGCTTAATCGTTCTCTATAATTTTTTTTATAGTTTATATAATATTTAATAAATAGAGAGTTCTATATGAAGGATTTCCGAGAATTGAATTTTCAATTTCTTCTGCTGTAGCTGGCGGGAACAGATAAAATTTTCCCTCCTTCCGCCGATCCCCCCAAAAGGCCTGAAGGCATATGGATGGTTACAGACAGATCCGAGACTTCTGAAGAAGTGGATTGCCTTCTGCGTGGTATTCTATGATTTAATTTGAATATGAATTTAAGAATATATTATTAATCTTATATTTTATACAATTTCTTTATATAATATGCAAATTTAAAAAATATTTAATTCTATTCTATCAATTAACATATTTAATATTTCTAAAAAAATTTCTTTGAACTATTCTCTTTAAAATTCTCATATTATATCATAAAAATATATCATCGAGAATTATATTATAATTTAATATAATTTTAAAATATGAATATTCTGAATAGATTTTTGAAGATAATTTGATTTTTGGTTCAAAAAATCATTATAAATATAAGAATTTAAATCAAATATGAATTTGACTTTACTAATAAATATGATAATATAATAGAATGAATTTTTCAATTTTCTATATATTTTTCATCTTTTTTAAAAGAATTCATTTTTTAATTTATATATAAGATCTTTTTTAAAATTTTCTTTTATTTGTTGGAAAAAATTATAGAATATAATTTCAATATTAGATCAATATATTATATAGAAATCAAAATTAAAAAAGAATCTATAAATAAAAAAGAATAGAAATTATAGATAGAAATCAATATAGAAATGATAATATCAAGAAGATTATATTATAATCTAATCAAAATTTAGATTATAATTGAGTCTGAGACTATTCGGATATTATATAGAATCTTAGAGTTGACCCGCTATTTCCAACAGCGGTATTCAAGTAGATCATGTAGCTTAGCAGTATTCCGGCAGCGACAGCCCAAGTCTGAAAATTTATAGAAAATTTAGAGCGCCAAGTCTCATCACGGCGGCGCAAATCTCGCGTAGTCTCAACGTGAAGGTGAAAATCTCGTGTAACGGCGCAGCTACGGACAAATTGATATCGAATTCTTACATATATTTTTTCGGCGCCAAAATCAGCCACGGTCACTTGGACATCTAATTATATATGTTGACACCGATTCATGGCGCCAGAGGAAACCTGGGATTATTTACTTCGACTATTATGGCAGTCATCCCAAAGGTGAAGTCAAGCTTCAAGTGACACCCCCTTGCGACAAATTGCATCCGGAGTGCCATATCGATGGCCGAGAGCAGAATTATAAGTAGGACTTAAGGTCTTTTGCGTAGCTAGGGAGAGCAGTCATATACAGGTGAAATATCCGTATACGCAATTTGTCGCCGGCTCAGGTTGCGGAGCCAACGGCAACCATCAAATTGAGAGCGTCATCTCATGATCATATTGTGCATGAATAGCTGCCTTTATATTATCCTTGATTAAGAAAAATAGATAGATAGAGAATCAGAGAGAGAGAGAGAGATATAGAAATAGAGATAAATCCATAAATAGATAGAATTAAAGATAGAGACAGAGAGATAGATAAGAGAGGGAGACAGAGAGAAATATAGAGAGAGATATAGAGAGAGATATAGAGAGAGAGATATAGAAAGAGAGAGATAGAGAAAATGATAGAGAGAGAGATAGAGAGAGAGATATAGAGAGAGAGATAGAGAGAGATAGAGAGAGAGATAGAAAGAAAGAGGTAGAGAGAGAAAGATAGAGAGAGAGATAGAGAGAAAGAAGAAGAGAGATAGAGAGTAAGATAGAGAATTAGAGAGATAGAGAGACAGACAGATAGATAGATAGATAGATAGATAGACAGATAGATAGACAGATAGATAGACAGATATTGGCATTACATATGAAAATCCCTAAGATCGATAACTTATATGAATAGCTGAGGCACGATATTCCAATATAAGACTTCAAAATAACTATAATACATGATCTATATTTAGAATATAAGATATTAGAAGGCTATATTCATTCTCTAAATTTTCCTGAAATTTTCGAAATCTAAATCTTTAGAATATTTAGAAAAGAAATGATTGAAAATTTTCCGCAAATTTCGAGACCGAGGCGTCGAGCTACCCGGATCACCAAATTTTCTAAAAATTTAGAAGATTGGGCCTCCTAGTCCGAGATCCTCGAAGAAGCCCGCCTTCTTAAAATTACAGCCCGAGCTTCTATATATTCCGGAAATTTTGGATCCTAAGAATATCGAACCAATTCGAGCGCCGGCCGTAATCTATAAACAGCACCATAACCTATATAAATTGCTCCAATATTTCGAAGCCTAAGTGTCCCGCAACATAATATAATAAATAGAGAGAGAGATAGAGAGACAGACGGATGGAGGAATGGACGGACGGACCAACGGACAGATAAATAGATATTAAACTTTCGCGTGCAAGCACTATTCCATAGCACTTCAAAAGAAAATCCCTGTGATCGATAATCTATATAAATAGTTGACGCACGATATTCCATTACAAGATTACAAAATGGCTGTAATGTATGATTTTAGAATATAATATCAGAAGGCTATATTCATTCTCTAAATTTCCTAAAAATTTTCGATATCTGAATTTTAGAAGACTATAATTGAAAATTTTCCACAAATTTCGAGTTCGAGGCGTCGAGCTACCCGACTCCCCAAATTTCCAAAAATTTAGAAGACTGGGCCTAGCCTGAGACCGTCGAAGAGGTCCCACCTTCTAAAAGCTGCAGCCCGAGCTTCTAAATTTTCCAGAAATTTTAGACCTTTAGTCGGCCGAACCGGCTCGCGCAGCGTTATCTATAAATTTCTTCAAAATTTTGAAATCTAGACGCCCCGAAGCGTGGCTATACCACATAGAATCCGTTTAATAATAATAGCGCTTTATAGAATAGATATATCAAGAATTTCTTTTTTCAGAAATTCAATAAGATAAATATTTAGAGAATAAAATAATATTAATCGATTCTATTTCTATTCATAATCTATTATCATATATTGAAAATATAAATAAGTGGAGAATGAAAATATTTAATAAAGATAAGCAATAAAAGAAAATAAAATAAGACAATTAAAAATTATTATAATCTATATCTCCTAGTCGTGCTTGCTAGGTCTCTAGAGCAATTCCTTCCCCGGCGCTCCAGAAAGAACTTCGCAACTCCGAGGTTTGGTCATACTCTTCTTGCCTACTCTCACTGGAAGTCCTCTTTGAGAAATTCCACACTCCGCCTTGGTATGGCAGGTAACGCACAAAGTGAGATCCTCCGGGAATCCGAAAATATATCATAGCACGAAATAGTACGACCATGCCTGCCCAGAGCCAGGGCACGCAACGACGGGCCGATGTCCGACGTCCTAGCCACATCAACAGACACGGTTGGACACCCCCCACCATCACATAATTTATGGGGATCCACCTCGTAAATAAGTGGCGATAATGGAACCCCCCCGCTATTACCTAATGAGGATTTCCAAAACTTTTTAAAGTATGACAAAAGACTCTAGGGTGTATCAAAATATCATCTGTTTTAGTCTTCTTCACGGAGATCTCCTCAAATCATCCATACCAAACATATCATATTATAACCTTAGACCTCCCGAATTCGAATGATATGATTTTGTTTGAGGATTTCGAAACTTCAACTGACAATACATTTCGAGCCCCCGGGACAAGCATGCCTCAAACTGACGTGCTGTCTTGCTTTCTTCGCTCTCAGGCTCGATCTCGTATTGCACGTCTGACATGTCCTCCATGTCGGAGATATTCCGATCTGCGAAGAACGTGATTTTGTCATCAAACTTCTCCTCGTCGTCTTCCTTTTTTTCAATATCTTTGGGTGGGCCAAACAGCGCTTTCGCCAGTTCCGGTGTTGCCGGAGATGGTGTTCCCATGGGCATAACCACCAATTGTTCGCCTGATCCAGATGCGTCACTTTCGCAGGACTTGGCCCTTTCTGTCCCTGGCTCAGGTATGACCGGTATCTGCTCACTTCGAGCACTACAAGATGTTGGCATCTTGCGGATTTGACTCAGCAGCTTCTCAGCCACGCCGTTGCTCATGGCCTTGTCCATGCCCAACAAAGCCGAATGGCAGGTTGTCCTTCCCTTTGGCACTCTTGTGAGGATGAGCCGTCTGTCTCCAAGCTCAAATGCTTTCCGGAAGTACTCTTCGGCGAAAGGATTGATGTGAGCCTGCACGGCCGAGGATCTTACAAGCACTACCTCTCACACCATGCGACCAATAACAGCAGCTCTGTACTGTTGAGCTACTACCCGAAGTTTCGGCTGCGCAAGGCTGCGTGTGCCATATCCATGACAGGCGTGACCTCCTCGTCGTCATCCTCCTTTGCAGATCTGTGATGCCCTACTTGTATCCACCATGGTAAAAAAACATCTCTGGTACACAAGGCTCTCCATTTAGATTTCTTCAAGTCGGAGGGTCGTCGTATTCCCGGTCGTACTCATCTCGCCGCGGGCGGCGCCGGGTCTTTTTCGCTGCGTGGAACCTCAGCATTTCTTGGTGGAAACTAGATGTCCGACAATTTGAATTCGGGCTCACCGTTTGGGGAATGTGCCGCAGACTGAAGCAACCAAGTGTTATGTAGTGGCAATATGCATTTGTTCTGCACGGTTTGTTTGCGCTTTGCGGCGGATGAGGCCTCACCGGTGTGCTGCTGATATCTGGTGTCTTCAACACAGACGAACATGGCGCGACGCACACGGCTTTGAAAGAATACCATTTCCGTTAATCCATTACGCGTGGCTAAGCCAAGCACTAGGCTGTCGTCAAAAGTGCGAGACCCGCAGCAAGGACTCCAGTGTCCACGGTGCCTGCATATGCCTGAAATGAGCCTGCATATTTTGCATTCTTTCGTCCACACGCACACAATATATCGATGCCCAAAGCACTGTGCCAGGATTGGCGGTACGTACTCGGCGCCCGGTGACTCCGCGGCAGGCAGACCGGCTGGACCGTCCTCCCCAAGAAAGACGCAGGTACGTATTGCCTCCAATCAAAAATCTTGTCCAAATACTGCTGTTGAAGACAGAATCGAGAATCGTATGCCCTGATGGGAAATCATGCTGAGCAAATCATCTTCCAACTCTTTCCCACTTGCGGTTGTTAAACGAGTCTGCAATGCTTCTCCAGCTTAACGGGGGCTGGCAAACGAGTCATGATTGCTGTGGTGTTTGAAGTGGCTGAGGCTCAAGCCTTTCCAATTCCTGAGCTTCGTGGCAGGTACTCATGCACGGTTCAGGAGCTGCTGAGAAGGTGTCGTCTTCAAAGCTAGCATGATATACAAACCAGTACTCCCTTGTCCAACCGGACGACCTGGTTTCCTGCCAGAAATCGCATGTTCCCTTATACTACGCAGTCTCGACGAAGCAAGCTCCTCAACCAGGGCCCCGTCCAACAGTTGCTTGGCCTCCCAGCACCAGGCAGAAATGAAGCATGGGCAGACTGAACCTCTTGACTCCACAGCCCGCCGCTTGGCAGAATGCTTCGCACATGAGCAAACGGAGTCCTCGTCCCACCGGTCATCAGCATTCGTCAGACCTCGCCAAGGTTTCTGTCTTCCACGAATGCGAATGCCGAAACAAAGTCCAACTGTGTCACACTTGATTTCGTACTTGTTTTAGGAGTCCGCATTGTCAAGATGCTGCAGTGCCCACAAAGCCCCCTCACCTGTACACCTGTGCCAAGTGACCACCCACAATGTGACTCACCTCGGGCAGGACCACCATGTCCTGCTAAGGCCATGCTTTGCTACCAGGGGCCGTGGTTCAAACAAGCGAGATGGCTTCCTAGCGATGTACGAAAAACGATGATTGCTGCTGACTGGGTCAGATGATTCCGAAATAGTGTGCAAGGACAGGGTTCTGTAAACGTCCTCGCGGACATGCGGATCACTGGGAATATCAATCAAACCCCAGATAAAGTATAGATGTCAAATCATACTAGCGGGAGACTGTCTCGGCGGTGAGACTTCTCTGACTTCCCCACAAGGACAGCCCCATGTCCAGGTGCCACATCCCCGATATCTTTACTTCTGTCCTTCGAATTCTAAACTTTTCAGACACCTACTGCCTCGGTTCGTTGACTTATCCACCGCACAGACTTTTGACTTGCCCTGCATTGCCAGGCGCATACTTCCACGTGCTGTAACATGTCATGGTACTTTTTCTAGGAGAGGTTAAAACACTGCTGACCAACCGAAGATGGTCTCGGCCTAGGCCATTCCTATACTGGCTGCTCCCATTCAAAAACATGGAACCAATCACCTCAGCGCTGATGCCATGCTCCGGGAGAAGGGCATGCACCAGGAACGCAACCACCAATGTCATCAATAGTCACCACGTGCACGATTTTCCGTCCTTGGATGGGGCCTCCTCCTCTCCATCAGTGACTGGCTCTGCGCAGTCCTCACCAGGAGTTTCTCCTTAGCGCAGATTTAGTCTTTCAAAAGCATACATGTCAGCGCATCACATCTGTTTGTCCACCTGCACATCTACATATCTGGCCGACTGTCTATCTGAATCTATCTGTCTCTCCAACTCCCTTCTTGTTTGTAAGTCTTGCATTTGGTCTCCACATGTCCGGAAAAACTGAGCTGCTACAGCAACCTGCTCGACCGCTTCTCCATGCCCTTCTCTCATGCAACCACATGCCAAAGGGCTCCGCGCTTCCAGTTGACTAGCCTGTCTTGGAAGCATGTTGAGCGAAAGTTGCAGTGCCGGTCCAAGTGTGCAACTGTAGCAGGCCATGCAATACATGCAAGCTCTACATATATCTGCACACCGATGCCCAAAGAGAAGTTAGGAACCAAACGTCCGCTTCCCTTCACTTCTGGGCTTTTTTAGGAATGCATTCACTCAGCCAGCTGATTAGAAAAAACACATAGTGCAATGGCATACCTTGTAATAGGGCCCCAAGAAAGCACATAAGCAAAAATTAGGATAGGGATATACCATATAAACCCCCTTATAATGAAGCCCAATAAGGTAAGGATATCCCTATAAAATGCTTATGCTTATGTCCTCTTGGGGTTCTTAATGTAACCTCAACAGCTAACAAAAGCTGCGCCACGGATGCTTCGGGCTGCGGGGCTTTCATTTGCATACCCCCCTCCGCTCTCAACCACCCCAAACGGGTCTTTACACTAGTCACTATCGTCTACGGCCCTGGTTCGGCAAGTGTTTCAGGATGCCCATCCCCCACCCACATGCGACACAACGGAACTTTGTCGGCGCAGTTTGCATAACATGACTTAGCTCAGCGGAGTCTGTCTAGCCAAGACACCAAGATGATACAAGAGCCACTGTTGTCAGCCGAGTGCCAGGTACGCCTAGCAGCCCTAGCGACACGATAGAAGCATGAAAGTTGCTAGTCTCTGCAGACCGTCCCCGTAGTGCAAAGCAGCACAAAGAGAATGGCAGAAAAACAAAAGACCCACTTCTGTCACACCGCCCCGCACCCCAAACGAACCATTATCAACGAAAGTGACAATCTTTTCAGTCTCGGATAATATTCTGCAACGCGGAAAATGGTGCTTCCATCTCTTGTATCTGGACCCATCCCTAATCCAAACCATATGAGGAGCAGCCATCTCTCTCGTTGTGTGTTTCTCAAACAACACCAGCTGTAGCGCCGATCCTGGTGAATGAATAAAACAAGGTCATGTTAAGTGCAGGCCATGCACATCACCGCACTGCTGCTACCAATCCCACACGAACGCGTGCTGGGAACTTGAGGAAGACTAATCTGGCACAAGATCATACAATCTGTGATACTATGTTATATTATGCTTACTGCAATACATTATGTTATGTTGCATTCTGCTGTACTTATTGTGTAAAATACAATAGTAGAACGGAGTATAACCTACATACACATATACATGCAGACAAGATATATATATATATATATATATATATGTAATTATATGTATATGCTATACGAAAAACATGCTATAACGTGACCTCGTAGTCGCCCACGGGCTGCTGGAGCTCATCAAGCCTGCAGCTTGAGGACATGCGGCTCACCGACCGTCCACACAAACACTTCGGAAATCCAGCGCCGAACCCAATTTTTAAGATATCATATGCATATCGTATGCCAGTATAGTATAATATACAAGATTAGTTTAGTATCATACCAGATTAAATTGTTTTGTATTGTATTGTTGCATCTTGTACTATATTATGCCACTACATCACGTTACACACTGCTATACTGTATGATGCTTCATTGCAAATAAGAATAGAGCAGGACAGTATAATACAGCTAAATCGCTGATGAAGTGTTGCTCACACAGCCAGTGCTGGGGCTCTTCTTGAGGCCTCTTCTTCAACCTTGCTTGGCGTTCTGCGCGTCGGCACGCCGCCTGACCCAATGGCAGGCTGCTAAATCAGTTCCATATGGGAGTTTCCGAAAATAAGGGGTACCTCATTTGGGGGTTCTTATAATAGGGATCCTACTATTTAGGGTACTATATTAGGGTCCCCTATTTCGGAAACCCCCATATCGAGGCATCTTTCCGAAGAGCGACTGAGGTCAAAACGGACTCCTCCTCTTTTGCTTCGACCTTCGCCCTGTTTCTTGCCTGGCATGGGAATATGAGCCAGAAGCCAAGCATCACACGGAGAGTCCTGCACTATTGCGCCTCTATGAGGGAGAAGGCGAAGCACAGTTCTGATGGTAGGCCGTGGTAGTGACTAGGCGACTTTATGCTGCTGACGATGATGCTGACTACACGCGGGGGGCGGTGATATGGTGTTGGCTTCATAGTCGTTTCTTTGAATCTCAGCTTGCAGTCTTGCACAGCGGAGCAGGCTGCTCTGCGAATGCTTTACACGGAGCTGATGCTGCCAATGGCTGGGGAAAGGGGGGGTGAGAAGAAGCGCTTGGAATACACGATGCAGCCTTTCACCTACACTTTGAATGAAAAGTGCTGTACTGTGGACGGGATGCGGTCCGACTCCGCTGTAACAAGGGATGGCCTCGAATTTGCGCTTGGCCGTCCAAGCCCGGGTACCCTGCGCTGAGTCTCCACGGGCTATAGGAAAAGGCTTTCTCAGGATGCTTCTACTGCCATGTTCTATGTCAGCCTTGCGCAGCTTGCACAAAACAAAATGCGATGCCAATACATGGGCATGAAAAGTGTCAAAGGTCGACCCAAAACTACCCTGCGCAGGAGAGGTGTGAAGCCCGGACCGCGATGGGTAGTTTCATCCTCTTTCGCTCGGCGAGGTGTCCAAAAGCATCCTCGGCTTCGCTACTGGCGGGCTCTGTAATCTCATTTTCCTGGGGCTCGATAATGCTACTGTACTTTGGCTGCGTCAAGTAGGATCAGGCAGTGTGTTGGTTGGCCCTGAAGGAAGTATCTGTAGACACAGGCTGGCAGAGGCGGCCACACCGCTGCCCACAGACCCGTGAGGCCATTGCATGCCACGTCTCGAAGTGAAGGCTTCGATAGCTGGCTCGAGTCCCTATGGAGACCTTGTCCTCCTTCAGCAGCTTCCAGATGATCCTGGACATGCTGTTGACGTGCTCTTTCCACTCTCATGCGGGCTTTTGTGACGAGGTGTGCGCAGCTACTGGCTACAGCTATGCCTGCTCTTGCGCCATCATGGCGATGATCCAAGCACGCAGTCAGTCAGACCGTCACTCGTTGGACAGACCCTGACAAGCAAGACAAGCTCCAGCGAAGCTTGTACCCAAACGTGGAGATCGCCAACTGAAGGCCCTTCGATTGTTGCTTCAATGAGACACATTCACGAATCCCGCCACGGTGCTTGTGGAACTCTGCAAAGGCTTCCTGCGCGAGGCACTGCTGCCTCAAGTCCTTAGGTTGGAGGCATCTCCTCAACAAAAGCGTGTGTGCGTGAGAAGAGAAAACATCAGACCTTGTGCACGGCATTCCGTTGCGCGGCCTTCACCCGGTACTTTTCGATGAGAAACACAGCCCGTAACTCTGCAGAACACGAAGAGTGTGTAACAACCCGGCTCATGCATCTCTTTTGAAGACGTTATCCACTACGGCACAATGCCAGCAGTGTGAACAGGACTTGACTCACCTCACTGTCAGCCGGGCCACGATCAGCTGCTCGAGAACCTCGTGGCTCACCGGAACAGCAAAGACTTGCCTTGGCGACAGGCCGGCTGGTGCAAGCCTATGCTCGCTGACGCAGTGTCTTCGATTGCAGTATATTCCAGGGTTTTTCGTCATAAGAACCGATATGTGATCGAAACCTTATTTGCTCATTGGCTGGCGATTCTTTACGATCTTCGCTCGCGCTCGCTGTGTACTGTCGGCATGTCTTGATTTCTGTGGTGGACGGGTCTGTGAATAAACGTTTCGAAGCCGAAAATGGATGTGTACATCAAGTTGGCGTCGCTGAAACCATGTCCATGCCCGTCCAAGACTATCGAGACGATTCAAGCATGGATCGAGGGGCTTTTTCGCAGGACGTCTGGGTGCATTGATGGTACGAAAAGCTGCAGTTTCGCATCGTCAGCCTTGAGGAGGCCTGCAAACAATGCGCTGGCCTGACTGAGCCAATCCCTTACGATCACGTCTTTTCACGAGACCCAGGGGTGCTTGAAGATGCTTCGCGACTATCTTCGTTGCTGAGTCCTGCAAAATCTGTTGCCGCAAACCGCAACGCGCACCTTCTGCGCATCTAGCAGACAAGACACTTCTGCTGGTTTGCGGAGAGGAGGTAGATGAGGAAAACGATTGCCACCTGCGAGACGTGCTCTGCAGAACCTATAATGCGTATCCTGCTCAGTGTTGGTATTTGACTTCCTCTGGCGGCGAACACGTTGTGCTGGAACTGAGACTGTGCGAGGGTCGAAAAATGAAGGTTTTGGAGAGAAGCAGCAGCAGGCAGTTGAGGACGGCGGGTCGGAAGGCGTGCCAAGGGGCAGTGCGACGATGCATATGGCATCTGAGTTTGCAGTTTGATGTTGAATGCCAAATGTCGGGGATCCCTGTACTTCTATGACTTCAAGCCCGCATGAGTAACTTCCCCTCGCGGCCTTGTCCACCAAGTTGTCGGCATTCGCCATGGTGCGCCAGCAGATCCCACAGATGTACTGAAAACAATCGCGATCCACTTCGTGCTTGTGATACTCTACGATCACCTTGGCCCGAGAAGGCCTTGTAGGAAGTGGAACTACGTTGACGGAGTCAAGAAGATTAAACACAACAGGAGTTACCGTTGTCCCTACCCGAACAAGACTGACTAACAGCATCCTAGAGCTGAGCAGCTGAGAGCCCTCAGCCGTGTCACGGAGAAACCCCACTCTTTGAAGATCTCGCGGAAGATGATGAAGCCTGGGTGGAAAGGACGACGCATCTGTGTCCTTTGACTAGCTCGGCAGCTACAAGCCCAGCTCTTCCCTGCGAGTCTCCTACAGAAACCCGGCACTGCTTGTGGGTTGCAGCTGAACCATCCCAATACCTTCACAATCTGTCGGGACCTTAATTTCAAGCTTCTCTTGACTACTTGATTGGGAAGTCGCCTCCAGCAAAGGGCAGCTCCTTGTCACCGAACTCCCCTGCTGCAGCTTTGGCTTGCAGCCGCTTCTTGAATTCCTGCCGAATTTTCAGCCAAGTACTTTTACGCTTCTTTACTGGAGCTGTTTCGGAGAAAGGCATCAGACCCTCTACACTTTTCATCCTTCAATGGCCCGACACAATGACACGACTTACACGCCTCGCTCCCGATGAGCTTGAAGCACTTAAGCGGCACAATCTACTGCCAAAAGTGCTTGACTGAACAGCTTGGCAGCGCCTTGGTGATGTTTCCCACATCTCGCTGCAGCACTGTGCAGCGACCAGGCAAGACTGTAAATGGCTCGAAGTTGTCCCGCTGGAGACCTCACTATAGCATAAGCGCGATGGATACATCTTGCATGGCACATCTCGCTCCAAACAATCGTATTGTGTTGATCATAGGGGCTGCTGAAGTAGGGCGCCGCAGATCTTCCTGGCTTGGTTGGCCTGTCGGGATCCTCATTGCTGGACTCCTGGCATTGCAAAGGACCAGGATGCAGTTCTGGCCATGCTCACCCAGCCGTACCGTTATCTCAAGCAGCTGAATGCTCGGAAGCTGAACAATCAGCCGAACTTCGCCCGTCAGCTCTCCGTAGAGCGGTATGTGGTGCTTGCCTACCTAGCTTGGAGGCGCAGGCACACATGCGGAACAAGTCTGCTGGGGACTGGATATGGGAGCCCGCAAGAAACCCCTACACCGGACTCCGCCCATGTTGAGAAGGGCTCCTCGCTCTTCACATCCTTCACCGCATTGTCCGACAAGACCTGGTGCTAAGAGGAAACTTGAATTTCCTGAATCCCGGGGTGCCAGCTGATTAGATTCAGATTTTCTAGGGTTTGGCCGAATCACGTGTGAATCCAGCCCCAAGGATCCGAGATTGGTGGGAGCCCGAAGCAGGAGTTGAATCGCAATCCACTCTAAAAGTCTACTTCACACGACAAAAGATCAGTTTGGATCCGTGCACGGGTTGTTCCTTGCATGATGTGGAGTTGATGAGAGTTCCGCGTTAAAACCGATCCCCCTCGAGGGCCTTGGACGTCTTCCTGCGACCGGCCTTTGCTTTGGCCTTCGCTTTGGCCTTCGCTTCCTTGGTTGCCTTGGCTCTGCCGGCCTTGGCCTGGGCTTCCGGCTTGGCTTTGGCCTTGCCCTTGGCCGCAGCACTACCTTCGCCTCGGATGCATCATTGCATGCAGGGCCTGGCCGCTTTTTTACTTTCTAAGCAGCATGCCAACATGCAGACGCATCCAAGTCCCAGCTGCGAGGTGCTTTGGCCTTGGCCTCGGCTTTCGATGCAGCGTTCGCTGCTTCCTCGCCGTCGGCCTCGCTCCCCAGCGCCATCTTCCATAGCTGCGGGCCCCTGCTGCAGTTTCCTTATGCTCCCGGCATCTTTAGGGACAGAAGTGGTGGCAACAGAACTACTTGCAGCAGCAGCAGGGGCGGTTGTTGTTGTTGTTGCTGCTGAATCGTGCTCGTGGTTTCTGCTGTAGTTGTAGTTGCACGGAGGTGGCGGTTTGCTCCATGCTCTTGTTTCTGCTGCTGCTGTCATTGTGATCCTGGCTGTGTGCTCGGACAGAACTGAGCGGCCAAGCTTGCATGTCAAGTTCTTGAGCTTAAGCTGTCGCTGGGAAAGCCTTTACTGCTTGCCTTCTGACTTTTGCAAACAGCAGGATCTCCGTTCGGAACAGCCTGGACTTTTTCTGTCGCATAGTGAGTTGCCCCCTCAAGCTTCGTCGCGCTATTCGTCATCATCACTTGCAATGACACGCCGCTTCCGGCTGCCAGAGCCTGTGGCATCTTTTCTCAACTTGCCTTAGCTGCGGCTGTGAGTGACAGCGGTGTTGGCTAGCTTCGAAGGAAACCCTTCTGCACCAATCGGAGCTCAAGGGAGCGAACATGCTTCCCTCTCCAGCTAATCCTGTTGCTACTGGGCAAAACCGAGCATGTGTCTGGTCGTGTGTATGTGTGTGTGCGCGCAGGCGTCTAGGCACAGCACCTCGAGGGTCCTCCAGCTACTACAGCTGCGGGTACAGTAGCTACTCTAAGCTACTAGTACCACAGGGGAGCTGAAACAGCATGTCTGATACGCTCCACATTTGAAGATGGAGTCGGGAGGCACTGAATTCGCACCGGAACTTCTGTGAAGCTGAAGTCGGGGGCACGCACCTGACAACGCTAGACGTTCGGCTGCATTGAACAACTCACCCTCACCATCCTTCAAAGCAAACCTGACTTGCGATGTTCTTACATGAAGGGATCGGTTCGACCTGCGCCAACACGTTGCATGCATCTAACCATATCTAGTCCAGCGCGCCGTTGTGCGTTACGGATAAGTTTTCCTCCGTGGACGGTTGAGGCAACATGAGACTCGGCAGGACATGTAGGATGCCTTGCTGCCCATGAGATATAGCCCATTATAGCCGACCTCTGCATTCCTGATTTCCACGAACTGGTCCCGGCCGGCGAAGCTAAACGACTCGAGACTGCCCCGCCTTAGGAGGGTCAAACGTGAACTACAGCCTGCACGGCGATGTCGTCGAACCACTCAACAACACAGAAGCCAGCCTGCGAGAAACTGCGACACTTGTTAATAGACACTCATCTGTTGAAGTTGCGTGAAGCATGTGGACTTCCTTTCATTCGAGCACATGAGAGAACCTAAACTAATACTCGAAACTCTGCACTGCGCTGGATATGCGACTCGATGTTAGGGAGAAAGCTAGAACATCACTGGCCACGCATCTTGCGGCTGAGTGCCCAAGCAGCACTCCCAAACCAGCAAGAGGGCGAAACCCGAAACGCCCCAAGCCGCGAACTTGCAGAGCCTCTGAAACAATGGCCGAGTGTCACATCAACTTCCCACATGCGTGGAAGCTTGGACATCTCCTTGAACCAGGCCTCCGGAGCGCTCACTAGAGAAGTACAAGAAGTCCTTCCGGCTCACGAGAGCGAAAGCTAGTGTCTGTGGACTGGAAGCAGACCGTAAACAAGCTCCTCCCAAGTGAACGTTGGATAGCCGAGGTCACACCCAAGCGTCACTGCAAGCCTTGTGGAAGTTCTGAAGTAGAAGCTCCTCCTCTTCTGAGGACACGCTGGCACCCATGTCCTGCAGGACCTGCAGGGTCAACTTCAGAATCAGAGCATCGCAGAGCATGCCTTCTCAAGCTGTCAAAACACCAAATTCGGAGTTTCTATTTGTCAGAAACAAGGTCCCCCATGCACGCGCGGAAGTGATAGGGCTCATGCCAAAACGTAGACACCTCCGTCAGGCACTCGCCCAGGACCGATGCCATAGCAGGGGTCTTGATCGTTGGCAGCTCTTCTCGGTCTGCCTCGTCCTTTACCTGGTGGTTTCCGAGAATAGGGGACCCTAATCTAGTACCCTGAATAATAGGATCCTTATTATAAGGACCCCCAAATAAGGTACCCTAATTTTTGGAAACTCCCAGGACCTCTATCACTATTGCTTCCTCATCTGGGGATGCCGGGCTGGACACCGGCGCCAGAGCCATGGCAAGGACAGGCCTCTCCTTCACGGGGGGGGGGGGGGGGGGGG
>CAJNDV010006113.1:90899-121696 GCA_905221635.1 Symbiodinium sp. CCMP2456 | reverse complement strand
GTGGCGGGAGATTTCTGCTACCTTGAAAGGGTGGAGGACTGCGATGACTTTGTACTTGTTGCGGCAGCTAGATGTCTGCTGTACAGGAATCGGTTCTCGGCTCAAGTGGCGTTACGTCCGCTCGTCACAGGTCCACAGCACACTTTGGCTGGAGCTGCGAGAATACGCTGCCAAAGAGATTCTGCACCATTGCAACACGAAGGATGAATGATTGGAAAGTCCCAAGTCACTCATGCAGATACTGCCCCGGCGCTGCACTGAAGCTCTTTTCGCACCAAGCTCAGTGCCGGCAAGAAATAAACCGAAACGCCAGGATGCCGAAGAGAACACAAATGACCCGAGTGCTGGTTGATTATCCAGAAAGCCTTCTTATCTGTAGCCGACCTTGTCCCCATCGCAGAGGACTCTACTTTACTTGTTTCCTCCTGGCCCGAAAGACCTACAGCACAAATCCTGCGTCAGCACGCTTTCCTCCACACTGCTTGCGCGAATCCCGAGTGCAAGATCGGAAATGCTCTGGTACTCAAACTACCAGAGAAGCAAAAATCCGAATACAAGCCGGGCACCTGTGCACTTGTGCACATCTCCCGTAGGACATGAGAGCTACTTTGGCAATGGGATGCTGCACAGCATCCTAAAGAATGTGGGCCAACTGCCGCTGCCCCACTGATCACATTCTTTTGCTTGGTTGCACATCTACCTGTTGCCTGCTTTTGCCTTTGTGGATCCGCAAATGAGTCACGCACCTTGCTTTGAAACGTCCTCCTCTTGTTCCCACTGCTGCACACAGTCTTGCGTGGTTAGGTTTGGAACTTGATGCATCGACCTCCCGATTGCTTTCAGCATTTAGTATCAGGTGGCTTCAGTCCACGCTCACAGACACCGGCGCAGGCCTTTGGATGAGGAGACTTCTTCCGTGTGCTTGGCAAGTGCCGCAGCATCTTGCAGTGAGGCCGCGGCTTGCTCTCTGTTTCTTCCGCGTTGGACTCCTCCCCAACGATGGCTTCAACAGCAAGGAGCGACTTTGGAAACATAAGGTCTGTCCTGTGAGAAGACCCGCTGATGATCCTGGGCCAGCTCAGAACACTTTCGGCTTCAGTGTGCTGCCTTCACTTTTCATGCGAGGAGTCAGGAGGCCTTCATTATGTCGAGGACGAATCCAAGCTGGCGTTGTCTCTGGGCGTTGGTGTAGAGGCTGGCATGGGTCAGAGCACCGAGACTGCAACTTGACCAACTTAAACGGATCCAGGCCAGGCCCACTCCAGCACCTGATCTTTCGACAGACCCCGAGCCATGTCCTCCTCTGTCAAGTGACGGCCTGCGCGTGCTCTCAGGAAACCAGAATCCAGCTGCAAAGCTCCGAACAAGCACCTCCATTCGGTGCTGCAGCAATGATGAGGGAGTTGAAGGCTTCTTCCTCAATTCGTCAGCAAGACGCGGAGACCCCTGAGTCGTTGAGGACTGAACTACACAAGACTTAGAATTCTCGCGGGTATCTGAGTCCCGCCACGCCCATTTCTGTTCCCTCCGTGGCGAGCTGTACAGCCGAAGTCTCTTTGAAGTTCCAGAAGCCATCCTGAAAGCAACTGGGGGAGGGCGCAAATTGCAAGCATAAGATAGGCCCAGCAAGAAAGACGTGCGTGTGTGTCATGCAGTAGCTCCACCGTGCCAGTAGCTGAAAAAGCTCGCGATCCGGCCTCGTCCTGATCGAAATGGAGGAAGAGCTCCTTGCTTCCAGAGCTGTGCTGCCTCAATTTCTCTTCAAGATCTTCAAGTGTGCATGCTCCTCCGCCAGCTTGAGGGTCTCATTGGTCTTTGTCACATTCGCCCACAAGTCCTGTGATGCTTCACACTGCGCAGAGACTCCATCCATGCCAAGGACCTCTTCCAGAAGCCAACAGCCCAAAGCAAATTCTGGCATGACTCGCTGCCTGCGCAGTGTTGCCTGCACCAATCTGGATCAATGGAGCCTTGAATCTCGCCGCAGCCCGACCAAGCACTCAGATGCCATGACGGGCAAGGCCCCGGCCTGGATCAGGTCTGGGTTGTTCTGGTAAAGCGACCAGACATCGTCTTCTGAGCCTGGCGGGCGCACGGTGGCCCCAGCCACAGTTGGTACAGTCATGCGCGCGCCTGCGACGCTGCTGTCGTGGCCTTCTTGCAGGGCCTTCAGCAAGGCCTGGTGGAAGCCCTACTGAATATGTGAATCAGGCTCGCCGTTTGGGCCGTGCCATGCCCCACGGATCCTCGGCCAAGGCTGTCTCACTCCCGGCTTTTGCCAACGCTTCGTCCTGCCAAGAGGGTTGGAATCTTCGGCCCCGACAGGATCTGCCAGGAGGCACTAATGCAGCTGTCCGAAATGTCGACGCTGCGCAGGTTCTGCATGCCGTCAAATCTTGGCGGGCCCAAGCTGCGAAATCACACATTTGCCTGTGGGATCCTGTGGGTGCCAGAACGGTGCCGACATGAAAGCACTGTCGAGCTCCCCACGTGACTGTTGCAGCGCCATCCAACGCAGATGCCTTCGTTTCGTGTGTCAGACTTCCACTCGCTGTGACACAGATGTTTCTGATGGCGCCGTTCACGTCTTGCAAGGGTCAAAGTGGGATCGGTGCGTACATTTCGATGACTTGACTGAAATCCAAAGTATTTAGAAGAAAAATGGATGGAAACCACGAGAAGTGCCGTGCCTTGAACTCGCTCTGCTCCATCCGGACACCCAGCCCTTTCATATCGTGACCCGCTGCGACCTGTGCCTCGAACAGGAAAAAACTGACCTTGCGTGAAGAACCGGCAGGCCCTTGTCATTGCCTGGATCAGCTTCAGGCTCGCTTTGGACTGCAGGGCCTAGGAGCAGCGCGCGGATGCATCGCAAACTGTCGTGCGATGACACAGAATCTGGCGAAGCAGGATCAGTCTTTGGAGTCTTTGGAAGCCATGCCGTTTAGGTGAGGCAACAAGTGGCTCGGCCCTAGCCCAAGCTTCTGTAGGCCTTTCTGTGGGTGAGACCTGAACCGTCCACGCCCGTGCCACTGTATTTCATGTTGTTCCTGCCACCTGCCTCCCCAACTGATCCGCACAGTGGCAACTCTCGAGAAGCACGTTTCCGGACACGAGATTTGTGCAACGTGTGTGCTTCTGGAGATTGTGCAAGACTGTGCAATGAATCTGGCGGTTGCGAGGATGCTGTGTGCTCGCATGCCCGGAGATTGCTTGTGATTTTCTTCAAAACATTTCAAAACATCATCTGGCTAAATGACCCCTCGTCGTAAACCTCGATAAATTCAACGATGTGCCTGCAACTGAACTACAAGCAGTGTCTGCTGGGCACTTCGAGCAGCCAGCCGGAAGTTCCGATGAGGATGCAGGCCGGGAGACAAGCCTGCCCCACGCGAAATGGGACCGAAGTACGGGCTTGGGTCCTGTGCAGCACCACTCGAAATCGTCTTGCCCAAGCACCTTCTCCTCGCTGGCGTGTGGATCGTGGAGCCGGAAAAAGCAACCTCACAGCGCGACACAACGCCTGCAAATTGCGCAGGCCATTCGGCAAGATCCACTCTGCGCCAGGCCCAGCAATCCACCACTACCAATAGAAATACGGCACCACCATTGCTATGACGACGACACAAGTACGAGTACACACGACCAGCGACATCGACTACCGCGGCCCCCACTGCGATCACTCGAAAATTACTCTGATCCCTTCGATTTGCCAATACTGCTGGTGCTCGTGCACCAACATGGTGCAAGGGCGAAAGTGATCCTACCCCCTCCCGCCAGTGGTCCAAGAGCTGGACTGCGAGTTGCGCGACCATCGGGGACAACGCAGCCTTGCTAGCATGGCGAGCCCGTGCAGACAGGTGCCTGTCCAACGATTGGGGAGCCGACGGCCATAAGCCAGGGCCCCAGTCTTCGACGAAGTCCCGGGCGACATCCTGGTGATGCGTTCTGCTAAGATCTCCACCAACAATCCCAAAAGACTGCACTGTAGCCCAGCACTGTGGTTTCCTTTGTCCCAGAGTCCCAGAGGAAGGGGCTAGCACGCAGCTTTGCAACAGATGCGGCATGCCCCTCACAAGGTAAAAGACTCTTGCGGTGGCGTCAACAAGCCGTCAACGCCCCAGCATTAAGAGTCCTCTCTCGCGCATGTTGCTCCCTTTGGAGTCTTCGAATTGACCATGCTGCCGTCGTCACTTCGCAGCGTAGGTGTGTTCTCAGAGTGCAAAGTGAATGTTCGAATTTGGAGCAGGCCTGTTGCCGAAATGCTGTACTTCAGCGGTCCTGCTGAAACGACAGTCACTGTACTACTCAACTGGGTCAAACTGTGCCACTCAAGATGAAAAACATGCAGCCACGCCCCATCTCTAGATCAAAGGGACGACAAGGCTTATACTAATTACGTCTCCGCGACTCTGCACGTGCGCGTCCACAAGACTAATCTGCGACGGCCTGTAAAGAAAGCCCGCGATCAAGCACCGCCAAGCTTGCTGCTGCGAAGTGCTCCTGAATTCGCCACCTGGAGTATGAGATCTGTAGCTCGCCGGACGCCACCTTGGCGGGACTGCAACACAGGAGTCGTGTCGTGCGTGGTCCTCGTACCCTTCCGCCTTCCGCAGAGGACCCAGCTGTCGTCTGAGCTGATTAGAACACCCGCTCTAGGTTTGCCAAGGCACCTGCAGACTGCATCTTCAAAGAGCACTCGTTCGCTTTGGTCTTAAACTCCGGGTTCCTGTGGACCTCCTGGACAGCTGCCGCGACGTCGCGTCGGTACTTGGCAGCCACCTGTGATGCCTCGCTCAGATCGCACATAGGTCGCTCGATTTGCAGGCCGACACCAAGCTGGACAGCCTTCTGAGCATTAACAGGTTGGTCTGCAAATCCTGGGCAAACAACAACCGGAGTGCCCGTGCTCAGGGATTCCATGAAGCTGTTTTGGCCTCCGTGTGTCAGGAACAAGTCCACGCCCTCCTTTAAGATGTCAACTTGTGGCATAACCGGCAAGCATGCAGCGTTCGCCGGAGCCACGAGGTTCTCGAGTGCATCTGGTTGTGGCCCCAAAGAGACCAACAGCAGCGGACCCTCGTCAGCGCTGTCTGTGCCGAAGGCATCGAAAAGACCACCCCAAGCGGCTTGGCAAAGCTCTTTGCCGGTCAAGCCCTGAAAAACTCCATCGACGGACCTTGGCTATTCCTCAGACCCTCTCACAACACACTTTGCGCTCTCTGTCCCTGCTTACGAAAGAAGAACCACAAGACGGTGTGCAGCCGGGTGGCATGTGGTTGGCCCAGCCAACTTCCGGGCTGTCTCCTGTAATGACCGTTCCCATGCTCGCAAAAATCACCTTTCGACCCGCTTCGCGGGCCTTGCGCATCAAGGCTACGGGATCGATGGGGGCCGTTTCTGCGGATTGTGGCGGCTCAAGGCCCTTGGTAGACTCGGCCTCCTTCCCGGCCTCCTTCTGGAACTTGTGCCCTGCTGCTCGCTTGGCTCCGGCCTTGTCCAGCAGCGGCCCGACGAAGACAAACTCCGTCTGCGCTTCTTCGTAGATCTTCTCCAACTCTGGGGACAGGGGGTCCGCCAGGAAGTCCACGGTGGTGACCAGGGTCAGTGCCGATTGCTTTGCGACCACCGACATGCCTACTGGTGCCATCTCCTCATCGAGCTCGATCTCTAAGCCATATTTGGCCCGCAAGCGATCAACAGCTTCAAGCAGAGGTTGATAGGCACGGCGCTCCTGAGGGTCAAGAGCAAACATCTTCCGGAGCAGGCTTTTCCGCTAGACATCCTACACACGCTCCAGCCTTACTTGTAGCCTTTTGGCACAGCTCTCCTTCAAGCACCGCTCAGTGGTGTAGCCCATCTTCTCCAGCCATTCCAAAGTCGCCAAGCGCAGGCTTCCCGGCCCAGCTGTTGTCATGATACCGACGCACGGTATGCCCAGAATTTGCGCAGCCCAACAGGCCTCCTTGTTCATCAGAGGGCAAAGGACGACCACATCCACGCCGACTTTCTCAAGCCAACGTAGAATGCCGGGCAGCATCATCTCCTGCATAATTTCCCGGATCTTGAACATCGCGACAAACAGAGGGTCCTCTTCCAAGCCATACTCCTTTTGAAGGTCCGACAAGCACCCGAAAATGTCAACGTTTCTGCCCTCATACATCTCGGGCAGTTCTTCGATCTCCGAGTGGAAGGTGGCCCCCGTGTCCTCAATGGCGTCCTTCATCTGCTCCCTGCAGAGGTAGTGGACTTCCTGGCCTTCCTCTACCAAAGTACGTGCGACAGGTAGGGATGGGTTGATGTGGCCCGAGGCCATGGGAAAGATGAAGCCAAACTTTCGCGCAGGGGTGACCATCCTGAGAGCTGCGAGGAGTCCAAAAAGGGTCGGGCTGAGCTTTTCTCTGAGAGCTGAAATGCGCTGGTACAGTCAGTCGAGAAAGCAGGCGCAGCAAAACTCAAGTTGCACAAACGCTTGAAGACTTTCTGGACCAGGCATCAGCAGAACATGAAGTCACTTTTTGGGAAATGGGGAAAGACCGGAAAACAGCCGCTAGCCTCGTGTGCCTTGCGCCATGATCCTCAAACAAGGCTTGCAGGCCCAAAATCACACGCTGACCTTGCGTGGCGATTGTGCAACTCCACCAGAGTGCTTGATTGTCGCTGTGGTGTCAAAGTGTTCGCTGCTCTTTTAAAGTGCGCAGATCCATAACCGTGGCTTCGTCTCGGGCAGGCCAGGGCCTTGAACCAAGTTTCCCCAGCATGCTGGTGGATGTCTAGCAGAGGTGACTGCACGTCCAGAACAGGCGTCACTACCTACACTGACCTACACATCTTGATGACGGCACTCATAGCATTCGGCGATGCTTTCATGTCTGCAGTCCCTGTTGCTTTAGAAATGCACTAACCAAAGCCGCAAAGAGAACTCGGAAAGCCGGCAAGCACAGTTTTGAACTCTCCAGCAAGCGGTTGGAACCGCAGTGCAGACCACATAGCTGTCGTCCTGCGACGAGCATGGCTAGTCCGAGCTGCACATGGTAAAGTGTGCTGGCCATGGGCCAATTCCCTATGACCTGCGATGCCCTCGACGCGCAGAGCGCAAGCTGTGGCATGCTGATTTCCGACAGTCTCGGACTTGGTACTTCCTTGGGGACCTTGCTGAATCCTGGCTTGAGCTCCCAACCGCTTCGTTCAACGCTCCCAGATCGACTGCTTGCCCTTGTGCCGGTTGTCCACCCAGACCTGGCAGGTGTTGCGAAGTCGGCTCTGGGCCTACGTCGTTTCGACTCTGACGAATCGCACAAGGCTGGCAAGGCTAGGGCATGAGTGAAAGGGCTTCTAGCGCTGAGATCGCTGGCATTGCCGTGAACACTTGCCGGGATGTCGATCTTGTATGGGCTGCTAGCCTTATCCTGGCATGGCAGCCGGATGGTATGAAGTGTTTTCTTGCTTGAGAAATCCGCGGAGCATCCCGGGTGTCTATGCACACGCCGGATTCAAGACTTCTGCGCTTCCGGATGCCTCAAGCTGGTAGTGCCCGCAGGAGAATCGCCCGTTGCCTCGGAGGCTCTCAGAGGACAAGACGCAAACTCGAAATGGCTGCAACCTGCACCTGCACGCTATGACAGGCCTCAGGCCCAGGCCATGCTGTTTGACATTTAGGCGTATGGGATCACGACCTCCCAGATGAAGAAAAGGGATTCGTAGTGACATCGTTTCCGTCAGCCTACACCTCGTAATGTCAGGATTTTGAGAAGGCCTCTCTTGGACAAGGCAACATCGAGCTGCCCACGGCTCGTGTTGCGCGCCCTGGCACCGGCGCAAAAAAAACAGAATCTGCAATAATCTGCACATGTGGACTCGGTGTGGTGCAGGCGCTTTCCGACCCGGCTTGTAATGAGGTCCAGAACTGAAAACGCGCCAGTCTCACCATTGTACTGACACTTTGTTGCCCATGGTGTCATGCCTTGCAGCATTCTTCCCGAGTAAGCGTGCATCGCAAGTCATGGAGACATCCTCTACATGGGTTTTGGCCGTTGCAGACAAAGCACCTTTGCAGCTCGCTCTACATACGGTACCATCGGCACGAGAGCTCTGTCGGGATATCTGTACAGTCTGTACACCAAATCCCTCAATTCATCATGCCTACCTGGAAGGCACCCATGCGGCCACGACGTACACAAAGCCAATTCACGCACCCATGCGGCATGTGAGAGCGCATGACATCCCCACATTCTTTGACCCCACCATCTCCATGCACCCCCTGCCAAGGTGCCAGTCTCCAAGGAAGTCCTCCAAGGTCAAGCAGAGTTCCTCGGACCGCCTGCCGAAAACTCATGAGAGACATGCGAGGAAGGTCAGAGCCTAGTGTACAAGCAGTGCCCAGAGGCACAACGAGAGCCCCTAGAAGCCACAGAAGCCTTGTACGGCCCCCACACTCCCTCCGTGCTCCCGTGCCTCTCGGGCTTTGGAGGTGGGGGTCCTGGAACCGGCGGCAAGTACGGTGACATCATGGGCCTCAGCACAGTGCTGAAGGCTGGCTCGAGTCACGGGGCCGACTTTCCTCGTGATGGTCCAGAAGGCATGTCGGACTGTGGAAGACGTGTCAGGGCCCTGTGGCCTGTGGTACAAAGACAGGTTCCCCAAACCTCTGGAACCGGCAAGCTGCAGGACATGCAATGAGACCATTTTTCAAGATGCCGCACTGCTGCGAAGCTCAAGCTGATGAAACACGGCCGACGAGTCCAACCTGGAGGCCATAAAACTACAGTGACTACAGTCAGTAGCACACATCGCAGCGTCTGCGCCCTTAATGTACTGCTTGCACCGAGTTCCAGGGTGGAGTCAGATAAGCCGCTTGGTGCATCGGGCCGGTCAACATAAACGACAAATGTGTTGGCAAATTTCCCGTCGAAGGCGAGGGTGCTCTATCGATTACGCGACCACGATACCATAATTCATGTTCTCTCTCTCGTTATATATACATATATCGCCAGACGTCAGATCTATTTCAACGTCAAGGCCCAAAGCTCACTCTCTGGGCATGCTCGAGCATTGTTCGACGGATGCCTGCTCCAAACACTGACGAATGGTCTCTAGTGGCAACGGAGTTTCGAGAGTTTTCGCAGACTTGCTCGCTGCATTCGACCATCCAGTCTATTCAGCAAAGGTGCTTGGCGTGGATCTTTGGCCAAGAGATTCCATGTAAAGAAAATACCTGGCACACAGGTGCTGGCATCTAGTCCAGCACGTCAATCAAAGCCGGCTCTGGCAATGTGAGCAAAACGATTTTCTCGATTCTCCTGTGCGCGCATGCTCCACCTAAGGACCGGACAAGGTATCGCTCATCACGCAACCGCCCAGCCAGCGGTCACCTGCGGAGAACCTGCAGTCGAACTTGCGCGACTCCAACTCTTTGCTAGCCAATCCCTGCGCCCCTAGGGCCCTAGGGCCTTGGAAGCTGTAAATCGATGAACTTCACGGCCCCTTCGTCTGCATTCAAGCGGAATCCACGGAGGGTCTCCTGCACAGAGTGGGTTAATGCATGGGGTAGAGTCTGCTACAGAGAGCCGACCAGCTTCGATGTCCTCTCTTGCTGAGAAGGTGAACATCCAAGATCTCTGAGTCCTTAGCGGCCGGGAAGGAAAAACGTCGAAAACGCCAAAACAACAAATCGAACTACATACAAGTACGAGTAACTAAGAAAAGTAAGCTCCCGCTGTGACTGAGCATCGGCCACATGACAAGGCCATCCCCTCGTCCAGCCACGTCGTAACTCCTTCGCGGAATCAGATCCTGGGCTTGGCTCACCATGTTTTGACCGGACTGCTGCGACGTGTCTATGCTGTTGCATCCTTCTCGTGCCTGCTGAGTTTGATCGCAAGGCTCGCAAGTCTCGTGGTCACAGTGCGGTTGCAACTGCACCACATCCTCGGTAGGTTCCTCGAACGTGGTGTTGGATGTTCTCAAAGCCCATGGTCCCTGTCGGAGACGCCCAAGAATTCCGAGATATTGCGAGGCTGAGGTATTCAGTAGTCTGATTGCCGCAACAACGCCAGGGTAGTGGGTCGGCCAGGGGCCACGCCTCGCTGGCCAGGCTCCTGCGAAAGATTTGGGACTCTCGCAAGGCATGCGAAAGGCTCCGAGGCTCCTGAAAGGACCCCCAAGTACTCGGCTGATCTTGGCCAGGCCGGGGCCGGTCATGGGGCAGCGCAGCACCTGAGAGCCTCACAGAAAAAATAGCAGAAAAAATCTCCGCTCTTAGGACAAACCCGCCTCTCGCGGAGAGCAACCAGACGGTGCAGTCCGTCGCTGCCTCGCGCAAGGACAACGTGTTGCCAAAACTCGACACAAAAGATCATCAAATCCGGTTTGGAAGGGAGGCGAGTCTCGCCTTGCAAGTCTTCTGTTGAAAGCACTCTGGGTCCCGGGCCTCACTGCTCCTGTCGCACTGGATGCTGGCGCTGCGAATGCCTTGTGCCTGGAAAGCCTGTCAGAGGACGCATGCAACGAAACACGCGCATGACCTCACAAGCGAAAAGTAAGTCGACTTCCACCCTGTCAAACCCTGGTGGTGGACACTTGGACACCTATTTGTGGTTGCAATCGCAACTCAGCACTCGCAACTAATCCCAAAGAACCACGTCTGCAGCCATAGCAAGGTCATTCCGCAACCCAGTGGGAGGGGGGATAGCCGAATTGGAGTGTACTGAGCATTTTTTGTCACCCACCTAGCACGCCATTGATAGCTATACTAAGCATCAGTAGCAGTAGTATTACTGCTTGGAGAATCGAAACAAGTTGCGTACAGCCATGAACAACAGCCTAATGAGCTTGGCAAACTCCAGGTCGATCCTCGGGGATTAACTAAGCAAAGGTGTGGCATCTGGAGTGCCCTGTAGCCATCCATGCCTCCCACCAATTTATGCACATAGAGCGGCGGACCCTCCCTATCTCATACCCACTGCCTACACTGACTCCGGTCCAATCCAAGCAGGTCATTCCAATCGCCACCGGGCTCTCAGACATGCAGCATGACACCAATCTCTCAAACAAACCTCCGACTTGCGGCTTATGCAACTGGCTCACTTCAGTCGTGACTGGTCATAATCTGCCGCTCTTGCAGGATCTTGCAGGATGGCTTGGGCTTGTCACATTTGGGAGTTGGCGGTTGGAGGCTTGAACCCGAAGAGGCCCGATCCCAGTAAGCCTTGAGCGGCGGCGCATCTGACAGGCACCGGTCCAGCCTAGCCTTGCGGAGCAGTTGCAGTAGTGACTTAGTCGTGCTCAAATTGAGGCTGAGTTTGGGAAGTCACAGGCGTCCAGCAGAGACCCCAAGCAGAAGAACAACATCTGGCAGGCCAAATGCTCCATACCCGGCAGGAGCATGATTGGCATGCAGAATGTGGAGGCGGAAACGCGCGGGTCTGTGGCCGGAACACGAGTCTAATATGCACAGCGGCACTGTGACGGCTGAGTAGCGTGGCCCTGCCGGGTCTTTCAGAGACGTCGAACGATCTAAGATGATTTCACAGCCAGCCTTTAAATGAGCAAGGGACTGTCGGGAGCACGACTTCCACGCCGCAGTGCACGACACAGTGGCGAAGACGTGATTCACCAACCCCGGACACGCCCCGGAACTGCTTTACCGCGGATGCCTTGCAAGGAGGTCATCGAATCCCTGTACTCCTAACGAAAGAATCCCGTAGCGTTAGCACTGCGAGCATGTTTTGGCGCACCTGTGGGGGAATGAGATGTTTGAACCAGAAAACCCAACGTGAACTCTGTGAACCATGGCCTGAAGGGTTGCCGCCTCCTTGATCAGCTCAGCATCTTCCCGGAGTGGCAGAACCGCCGCTCTGTATCTTCCAGGCATATTGAGTCGGGTTTAGACTGTCGACTCGTGGGTGCGTCGTGGAGTTTACAGGCAAATTGGACGAGCGAGCCACGTTGAGGGAAGACAGCGACAAAGCAACTGTCAGACAAGACTCTGCCTCACAAGAACCGAAGGACGACTCGTCACCTTTAACAACCTTGGCAACCTCGAACGCCCAAAACCTGTGAACAGCGCCACTGCCTTTCAACGACCAGGAGCATCTCACCGAGGTCCTTGTGTGAGGCCATGAACCACGAGGTGACACAATGCGACAAAGTGGCCATGAAACATGCCCTCTGTATCCCCTTGTGCTGTTTCATCAGCACTTGCATTGCCACACTGAGCGCTTCTCCGGGTTGCAAGCAAGCGCAGTTGGCTTGGAAAATGCTTGCGGCCACTGCTCGAAGCTTACCTGCGAGGTCTCATCAGGTTTTGCACTTTCACCGTGATCTTGTAGTATTGAGTGTGACCGCTGCTTCACATGCCAGTTAGCTAAACACGCGAATCTTTTTTTGCAGGCCGTGCGGCAACCTCTGCGAATGGCAAGCGGAAGGAAGCCTGGCAGCGAATTCGCCGCACGCTGGCTTTCCGCGTGATGAACATGTTTTCGTGTCTTCAGAGTCAACCGGCGAGCCTTGTGAAGTGTCGGCTCGTGAAGGAAGAGCTTTAGCCAAGCCGAAGCGGCAGTTGCTGCCAGAGCTTGCTCGATGGTGCCAGTGAGCCGGAGGTGCCGTGCCTCGCTCGTAATGTAGATGATGATCCACACCTAAGCCGAAACCCCCCGCCCAATGCCTCCAACCCTACGAGACCCGGCGGCCCGGGTAGCCCGGAACTGGATGAGGGCCGGACTACACTGGTCGCCCAAGCGCCGACTAAGACCATGGTGCCGAGCTTCACCTCGGTACATGTTTTCCATTCGGCAGTTGACCATTCCCTAGCTTTGTCGAACGTGGGGAACATGGGCACAAGCATGGACAGGAAACTCAATGAGTTTCTCTCTCTCTCTCTCTGCCGTTCCTTCCGACATGATCTTTTATCTACATGCGATGCGAACGTCTGCATGAGACTTGGCAGATGTTAGATGTTGGCAGGGACAATGCATAATGCAGCATCACCCACAGAAGACTATCTGCGCAACCCTCCTTTCCCGGCTTTTCGGCTGGTCACGGTCTGTGCTGGCAACCGCCCAGGCCGCAGCCGGTAGTGCTCTCGTCTTCGATCCTGGCTTGCTACGTGAAGCAGATTCACATTGTATTCACATTGTGGGGTCGGAAGTCTTCCGAAACCAGCAGATCGATCAGCCTCCGCTTCGGCAGCTTGGGCACTTTCTGCATCGGGCGTATCCTCGCAACACGTCCCAAAATTTGAACAATCTACGTCAAACCCACCCCGGGCTATCATGCGCAAGTGTGGAGCAGCATCCTCCGTGGGGGCGAAGCTCGGATGGAAGGTCAGAGTGATGTTGCCGGCTGCATTCTCAACCTGAGCTCAACTGGCTTATCGGGAAGTTTCAGGATGAGAGTCAAAATGTGGCAACGACAGTGGTCGGGTACCGGGTGGACTGAACCGGGCATCGAGGACAAAGGAAGCGGTTCGACTCACAATAGACTGTAATTCTAATCATCTATAACCGGTAAGTGCGATCGGAAGGTCGTCACTGGTTGGCGAGCCGTCACGCCGTCGGCCTTGGTAGCATGCGCAAGTCAAGCTCTGGCGTGCCTGCTAATTACACTCTGCTACAGGACTCTGCCTTGTCCAGCAATTTCGCACCCTTTGCCAGAGCAACACGTGTGATACTTGAGCGCTGTCCCCGGCTGTCCCCGTTGCTTTAATTACTGTGTGAGAGAGACCGATGTTGACCCTTGCTGCCGGCGATGCATTGAGTGTGCACAAACTTTCACAGCATCACCGAGCATAAAACCAAATCGCATCCGTTGTGCCAAGGCGTTGCTCATCGTTGCTCAATCCTTCCTAACTGCCGGAGTTTGGCCTGCGGTCTTCGTCGCACCGCGACTTCCCCATCAGCGGGCTAAGTGCCACAGCTATTTGCCCAAGCAACCATCCGGCATTCAAGCGCATATTGAGTCAGTGCCGCCAAGTATGTCCTAGAGGTGCGATTGGAGTCGTTCTAGCCTGCTGTGCTGTTGTATTGGATCTTGTGCGGAGACTCTCGGATTTCGAAGCGCCCCGGGAGTGCACTTGAACTCGCGGTCTTCCACAGTTGAGCCGCATGTCTCCACTCTGTCTCTCTCCTTTGCGCGAAGCTTCCCAGCAAACCTCCAGACAATGTAACGATCGCCCCTTTGGCCAGCCAAGAGTGTGCGCTCAAAGTAAGGAGTCCTCGCACTTGCAAGGAGCCACCGTTAGCCAAGCTGCAATGCCGTCTCAGTAGGCCCACATGTTCACCAAACCTGCGACAAGGCACTGCTTCGATCAGGTAAACAGCTCGGAAACCTTCACAGCACCTGCCTCTCGAGGTCTGTTCGTAAGCTGTACATGTCGATGATCCGAGCAGACCCAGAGGGCTCTTCCCACACAGTTGTGCCCTCTTCGGCATTGTGGAAGACTTGCATGGGACGACCATTACCTCGACAGCTTGGTCTGTAGAGCTTGGACTTTAGAGAATGGAAGCTCGGATCGATTGGCGGCACAAGCGGCTAAACCAATCAAGGCGGAGCCAGACCGGCTGCGACTCCTGGGAAACCGTATCACGGAACATCTGCGGCAAGTCAGCACGAACTCACATGTTATTAGATTCCTGCGAGCTGGAGCTTGCAGCGTCTTGACTGACCTGGCCAGGGCAGCAAGCCCTCTTTCAACGGGAGACAAGGCTTTGCTTCAATCTGACCGTGCCGCAGTCTGTCTCGTCCAACCTCAAGGCTGGCGAAATCAGATGCGAAGGAGTCAAACTCCTGTCGCAGCTGCCTGGAGCGATTTCTCTCATGAAGGATTGTGCCCGAACCGCACAAGACACTATCCACACCACACAACTATCACTAGATACCAGCATGCTCTCTCTTCGCTGATCTCCCTCCGATTCGGCCTCAGCATGCTCGCCGCACCAGGCTCTTGGCGCAAGAGTCCAAGGACTTGAGGCAGCTCGAAGCGTTTCAGGTCCTGGGCTGACAGAACGTGAGTGAAGCCCGAGCACCAGACCTCACCTACCCTTCCTCTTCCCGGGTCCCAGCGTCCGCACTGAGCTGGGTCTGGAGTTGGTGACACTCTGGCACGAGCATCTGCAGCACTTCCGCAGGCCTTGGTGCAGATGGAACAGCAACGTAATGTAGGCCTGGGCAGGTAGGTGGAAGTCCGGTTGCAGATCAGGGGCAATGCCTCTCCTTCCGTCCCATCTACTCTCGGAGAAGATTCCTCACCTGGTGCGACTTCATTCAAAAATATTCAAACCAAGCACATCTGCCCCCAAAAGCTTGCCACAAGCAAACCGGCCACGAACACGAAGCAAGCAGCAACCACTACCGTTACTTTCCAATAGCGGGGGGTCTACACATGTCAAGTTGTTCGGTCAACACTGTCGGGACGAAAAAGGCAACACTGTCGGGACGAACAATGCAGGAAACCAGTTCTCATCGCGGAAATCATGTTGATCACTTTGCCATGGCAGTTTGGAGAAGAACTTCATGGTAATTATGACTGCTGCGGCTGCAGCAGTGGCTTTTACACCGGGGTTCTGCCAATACCTAAATGACCTATTTTCTGACTACAATCACGACGATGATGGCTACAGGTCCCAGTGCTGCTGCTGCTGCTGCTGCTGCTGCTGCGGCAACGATCACTCGACTGCGGCTCGGGACAACTCATCTGAGAATCCCGCGCACGACAGAGAGCTGTCTCTGCATCTCGCTTTCCTCAGGCGGCTCGTCGCCACGTGCGTCCTGGCAACACACTGACATGTTCAATTTCAGCCTGATCCCCTGAGCCAAGTTGGACATGGTTTTGAGCAGACGCTCCCCGTGAAAAGGACGAAGCAAATCAAAGCTAATTACCACTGGCGCATCTTTAATTCAACCGGGGCCTGGTCTGCCTGGGCAGCGAGAAATCCGAAGACATCCAGGAAGAGCACGCTACCTTTGAGGGGTTCGAGTCTTTTGTTGAGGGACCTCAATGGTCATGGCACTCACAGTGCCACAGGCTGGTGCTTTGTGCTGCAATCGTGCCGAAAATACCGTGAATCCGCTCTGCGCCCTCACTTCCATTCGCACCCTCACCCAGGACAAGAAGCGGTAGTTCGTGGGAAGCTCCACGCTGCCGAATTTCACGCCCCGGGCCACACCCCTAGGCTCAAACAAATCACATCGGACAACCGTTACGTGACTCGTCGCTGCGATCTAGCAACCAAGTGAAAAGTATCCAAGTAAGATGGAGGAAGAACGCCAGTGGGACCATCACTCGGTAACAGCCGATCCTTAGCCGGGAGCCCAGTCTCTGTCCAAGCACTCAAGGTTCTGGGGCTGAGGAATTCAAGCCAAATGGCATGAAGGATGTCGGCTGGGCTGCCCAGATGCGATGCAAGCTGAAGCTCCTGTGCTTCGGGATCTTCTAGGGGATAGATGCTCAATAGCGATTTACATGCCTTCGCATGCGAATCAGCTGTTCGATGCCCAGCCGCACTGTGACCAGCGTCGGGGGCAGAATCAGGAGAACTGCGGCGACTGCCAAGATCTTTCGCGAAAGGTACAAGTCCAACCTGTTGACATTGGGATAGCTCAGGAATTCCCCGTGCATGGCCTACTTGCATGTTACCATAAGAAAACTGTCTGCATGCGGTGGTCGTCCAAGCTCGCCTGGCCAAGATCCAGGCGCAACCGGTAAAGATAACCACGCACGAAAGCGCTGGCAACGGGACATCGTTCACAGCCACGAGAGTGCCCAGCATCATATAGCCTCAATGGCACGAAGGGGAAGTCGCAAAAACAAGTTACGGGACCTGGCGAAAGCTTGCATAATTTCGACATTGAGACGACACCAAGCGTTTAGCTGCCATTGGGTAACTTGTTCGCCATCTAAGTGAAGCTAGTTTCACAAGAAGACATGGGCACTGCAGGATACGAGTGCAACTTGAACAGCTGAAACCACCGAACAACAGCCCGAGCCTGATAAGCCTGGCCAAGAAGCTGAGGGTATACAGCAGCCTTGTATCATCTCGTGTCAAGGCACAGCAAACTTGCAATTGCAAAACAAAGATTCCCTTCCCGCAGGGACAGCTGGCGCTTGCATGCTGTGTGCCATCATGTTTGTGGCCAAGGGGCTGGTTGGTGCCCATGGACATGCAAACACGGGCATACGCATCGAAAGACTGCCAATTCGCTTGCGTCCGCCGGTACAGCTGAACGTGTTCCAAAAGCATCTTGGATGGCAGGTCTGGGTCGACTTCGAAACATCTACGACACCAGATCTTGAAAAATCTGCTGCACGCCAAGACACAACTGGACTAATGCTTGGGTCCAGATCCTCCTCCGACCCACTCATGGAAACGCCGCCAGATATCTTGGTCGCTCGACAGTAAGATGTCACCATCAGCTGACAAGGCATTTGGCCGCGTCTCATCTGCAAGCTGCTACAACGACTTCTCTTGGGGTCCTTTCAGCTTCTTGGACCGAGGAGCCACTTCGTCCTCGTCCGTCTGCTCCATCGCGTGGTTGAGCCGCTTCAGCTGTTGGCGAAGTAGCGGCACGCGGAACATCTCACGTGCCTTAGAGGAAGAACAACCACTCGTCCTGCACTTCCTACAACGCAGGCACACACACCTCCTTGCCGGGTCGCAGTGCTACCTTCGTACTGCTGCGCTTGGAAGCGGCTCTTGTCCAGGGTTGCATCCTCCGGATTTCGTTACAATGTGCAGTAGATAGCATCCAGGTCCGACATGCGGAATGTAAGCATGCAGGCCAAGCATCGTCTGGAATTGGAAGACGCACGAACTGGGTAAGCAAACCTCCAGCACGGTTTGCGGTGCTCGGATTGCTCTGTAATCTCGCTGTGCCAAATAAAGATCTACGTCGAGCTGCCAAATAGTGTAGGCCCTCTCTGGCAACTTCTGTACTGATATCAACCGATTCCATCGAACGCTTGAGAGCCCTGGGGTGTTGACCCCAACGGGCAAACTGAGTCAAGGACGAACTCCGAAGGCATGTGCCGCAACCGAGGCATGAAGGGCCAACCAGATGCTCAGCAAGTAATACCTCATTCGGTCCAGCCAACTCTAGCTGCAGGCTCCCCGTGGACCTACGCGGGTTAAGCCAAGAGGCAAGAAGGCGCCAGCATTGCAGATGGCGAAGAGATGGATCAGCCAAGTTGGCCCTACGTCCTCACTGGTATGCGGAAGTATGCCGGGTTCACCCATCAATCGCGAGCTCAGGTTTGCAAAGTAAGGCCATGGCTTTCTCAGGCCGCCCTTCCACATACAGTGTCATGCAGAAGCCAAGTTGAAGAGTGCTCACAATCAAATAGTTGTCCTGAGCAAGCCAGCAGCCGGATGTGACGGCAAGGACTGGAGGCCAAGTGCCGTGGAGAATCCATCTTCCTGACGGTAAGATTGACCAGATCTCGCACATCTTCACCTTCGTCTCACGGCATCAGATGGGTCGGTCCCCAGGCCAGCCCCGAGTACACATAATTAATCATAGTCATGCCGTTAAGCACTGAAACGGCCCTCTATGCCACAGGGTCGAGGCATGATGATTGGTTGCGAGTTTATTCAGCCTGCTGTAGGCGCCATCCCAGAACATGCCCTATTTCCCTGGATTCTGGTCATGGGTTCTGTGCAAGACGATCTGGCAAGCAAGGACCAAGAATGTCCATGTTCCACATTGAAGAGCGGCGGTACAGCTTGGACTGCTCCACTCGCATCTTCTGGGCTTGGTAGTCCCTCTTGATAAGAAGCTCCTGTGCAGGGGGTTAGCAGGAGGTGACCACGATGCGGCCAAGTCCAGGCCTTATCGAACATGTAGTTCTCCCGGTTATAGGAGAACAGGCCACCACCGCCCGCAGCGGCAGCTCCAAAAAGTAGCTCCATGGCTGCAATCTGGATCGACAGCCTCTGACTGTGTCCTAAAGCAGATGAGCAGCCGTACCTGTAAGTGCTGCCGACATGAAGGGAACCTTTGTGTTTAAACTCGCTTTAAAGTACTTCCTGCGCATAAGTTCGCCTGCCAAGCGTTCGGGCTCCCGCATCTGTTGGTTTTGCACCGTATTCCCCTTCCTGTGCAACTGACCGTGCGGTGCGGATCAACGGCTGCAGAAGTTCCTAAACTGTCAGTCAGTCCAATTGCAAACCGGAGCCAAACCTGTTCGACAGACCGTCTGAGCCCGCAGCATGCGACTCTCGAAGGGTGATGCCGGGGGTGGCGCGCGGGGAGGCGCCATAGACATTGGGGGCCCTGGTGGCGGCCCTGGCGGAGGCCCCGGTGGGGGTCCTGGAGGTGGCCCCAACGAGGGCTCAGACGCGGTGCGGGAGCCATAAAGGAGGTCCTTGCAGCTTGCAGAGCTTCACTCTGTCTTCTTTCTGGAGGAATTTCACTCGCTGAAGTGATCTACGTGCATTGGTGCCAGATCCCTGCTCAAGCCGGAGCAACACTGTTGGCCTGTGTCATGCCTGGATCTACGTGCATATTCACACATCATAAGTATTTTTGAAATTCCACTAAAACTTCTTCTTATCCAATTTCATTTCTTGCGCTTAGCATGAACCTTCACCTTGGAAAAATCTCTTTTGGTTGAATAGCTGCCGGGCTCCTTGAGATCCGGATCCAAGGACTCAGCCTCCGGAGGGGTCGCCGCAACCTGACACGCAGAGGAGTTTCCCTGAAGGGCTCCTGAAATGATGGTTCTAGTTATGTCATGTTATGTGTATATGTATACATGTCTGTGTATAATTATATAATCATATCGAAAACACACACACACACACACACACACTCTCTCTCTCTCTCTCTATCTATATAGATAGATATCTATGTATGTATATATACCTGTTACTGTTATTACTATTATTCGATACTTGAAAAAGGGTTGCAAAACTGGTTTTGTAATTTGCGAGTAAAAGCCACAGCGCAAGTGCGGGGGTAAGGTCGACGTCTCGACAGTGAGGCCCACATGTGCACACCTTGATCAGCAGCAAACCCGGCATTATTGTCTCCATACTATTCGTGAACTAGTCTGTGTTTTAACATCTGGTGCCTCCCAAGCGGAACCCGAAGAGAGGAAATCTGGCAGACCAGGTAAGCCCCCGAATGACTCCTGTGGAAACCGAGTAGGCCTCTGCTGGCAAAGCCGAATACCCAGCATGTCTGACGACCGTGTTACAGCCCAGAAGTAGCCCAGAAACCGAAGAAAGAAATGGTTACCCCAAGCCACAGGTCCACCCATCCTGTGATTCAGGCTCTAATCCTTCCTCTTCCACCTGAGCTCAACGGCGCCGCCTTTGCCGCAGGGGGAGGAACCCAGGCGCCCGGGCTGCCTGCGCAGATGCACCACAGCACTTTTGGAGGAGCTCAGCTCGGCCTTCGACTCTCGGCCACAAGGCTCGGGTGCTCACAGGAGATGGAGATCGATGGGGCATTGGAAATGTGTTCGAAACATCTGTTCAAACTTTGCTATCTGCGCTGGGTCTTAGTGGCGCCACACCCCGGAGCCTGTCCTGGAAGTTGGGCTGGGTTGCTAGAATTCACTTCTAACCCTTGTTTGCATCCAGCCTGCAAGAGCCTCTGCTGGGAACCTAACGAGGGCTTCACCCTGCTAGTACTATCCCCGCTGCTCTTACCAGCATCTTGCTTATCCTTACCAGCTTCTCTGCGCCAACTCAAGCTCCGTAAGCGGTTCCGAAGCTCAGGACCAAAACGGACACAGCCATGTGACCCATGCCCGGGCTCGGCAGAGGGTCCGGCCTCTTGTTGGGGCTAAGGCGTGAGGAGTGGTGTCAGTGGTGTTACTGCAGAGTCTGGAGCTGCATGCTGCTGCTCGTCTGCGCGTCCAAAGGTTCCAAGTTCAATCTATGCTCGCACAGAGCTGGGAAGCACCAAGATTCGCTCAAGGTCGACTGCTTCGTAAATAGCTTGCTTCCGCTTTTTCGCCAGGGTCCCCAGAACGGCGAGTGAAGCAAACTAGTGTCAGCAAGCAGTCTCGCGCCCTGGGCACCGGACCTCGAGAACGTCGGCAGACTTGCAGCGCGTCAAGCGCTGGCTAAGACTCTCGGGCACTGGGCTTCCAGCATGACGAAGAAACAGTATGCACGCCTGGTATTCCGGCTCTAGCTGTCGTTGCAACCGACGAACAAGCGTTTTATTCTTGCAAAGATCTGTGCGATGTCCACCAACAGCGTTGAAATGACCAAAAACTGTCTTTTCGGGGTATGTATACCTCACTCCAAGGAAAGCGGCGACAATCGAATACGTTCTTTCAGGTTGATGGAGGAACTCTCGATGCATAGGTAGAAGGCGGCCAAAGAACAGGGCCATCATGGAACGCAGGTGCTGCGATGTGGCAGTGGCATCCCAAAGCCGACGCATCGCATCAGTTTGGCGTTCCTCCCATAGTGCGGAGGCACTCGAGAAGCAGCCTTCCCGAGTGCTTATCGGTGAGGCAAGCAACTGCTGCTTGGCCACTTCGAGGCCCAAGCCGTCGTTGTGGTTGTGGCAGTAACGGTACTCCATAAAATGGCGCTCTAAGCGCCCAAGCGGGTCGCAAACGCTCATGACTACCTTGGCCTCACGTACCAGTGCAAGGCCCATCCTCGCCAGGCCGTACGCAAAGAGAGTCGGGGAACAAATGCCAGCGAGACGCGGTCGAATACCTGTCTCCTGGGGCAATGCAGAGCAAGGTGAGACCACCAACTAACTAGCAGGTGCTTCTACCTGCAACTATCCATCCACATGTCCAACTCTTCCCCAATGCCTCAACCCAACTAAGGACCCAACCGGATTTCGGCTTGCAATTCAGAAAAGGGTAATTATCCTGCAACTTCTTGTCTTTGGCCATTTCCATTCGGCGGTTGAATTCCTGGACCTGCGACTTGAGGGGCAACAGTCGGTGAACGACCTCAGATGTGAAGAAGAAGTCTTCAGAGGTGGTTGAGAACGCAATCTCCGGATGCTGATTGAGGTTTCTGTGCAAAGATGTCGTGCCGCAGTTGTCCAGGCCCGCGATTGCAAAGTCCAGCTGCAAGGATGGCCAGTTCAGCAGCTCTTCGACCACCACAACATCAGCCGAAATGGCATCATTCAGCAACCCTGCCACCTCCGCTCCAAATAGTTTCTCTGCCTCAAACTCTGGAAAAATCCTGCTGACGATCGCTTTTCCTGTGCAATCGTAGGGCACACACATGGCCAGCCGTAGGCTGGGCGGGAGAAAGCCGGCAAGAACGGCATCTTTAAGGGTTGGTGGTGTGATTCCGACCACTTTCTCTAAGAAGACCGAACGATTAGAAGATGGCAGCAGCTGCAAGAGCTTCGGCAGGTCGACTGTAGCCTCCCAATATCGGCCACCGTGGACGGAGCATCCAATCATTCCCTCTTGTGCCTGTCCGAACAACACCTCGAGCCAGGAATCGCCATAACCCACATCATCCAGTTGCAGCTTCGCAACTCTGTCGGAGTCGGACCTTCCGTTGCGCTGATGCTTCAGAAGAAACTCCCAATACCAGTCAGGTCTATGATCTCTTGGAGAATACTCAGTCGGCACGTCGGACAGCGTTCGCCATTTCGCAACATCTGCCCCATATGCTGCAGCGCATGCATCGGCAAGCTCCTGGCCCTCAGCCCAGACGCGAAGACCCGTCGACGCAAGGGCAAGGGCTTTTGCTGCGTCCATGCCCCGAGCGTTGAACCGTGCCATGGGCTTGTTTTGAGGTGTTGAGCCCGCGAGCAATCGCGAGCACTCTCTGTCTCTTGGCCTATACCCAACCTTTCCATCGTGTTCCGGCCCCCCAAAAAAAAGCTTCTCAAGAGGATTCACCCACCCCGGACCCCGGGCCTGACGGCGGCACCCATGCACCAGGGCTCGCCACCGGCGGAGCCTCCAAAATAAGCACATTGCACTCTTAGAATGGAGAATGCGTGTGCAGTAACGATTTCGCCAACATTTAAGGTCTAGCATGGCTGCGCCGAGTTCTGTGTAATGGGGGTGGGCATCCCTCACTAAGAAAGGTAGCCCTAACGATGTGCTGCCGCCATGTCCGAATGTAGCTGAACCCTAATAAACGTCTGCGTACCAGGATTTTTGGCGAATGCATGGTTCTCGTTCCTACGTTAAGTTATAAGGATGCATGAAGGCCTCAGCCCGTCAGCTCACTGTATGTACACTGTAGACAGGTCAACAGACAAACAGCGAGGGCAGCGAGAGCAAGAGAGAGAGAGAGATAGAAAGACGAGGAGAAAGCAAAACATAGACAGGAATAAACTGCCAACAGAGACTGCCGTGTCCGGAAAGCACTTCAATGCATAACAACAAATGCCATCCTCCGACTGTGTGACGTGTGTCCGGCTGAGATGCCCGCATATCCAGACCAGGTTGGCACTCCCCAAGGCGGTGGGGCACACTGCCAAAGGCCAGGCGGCCTGTTCGTTTGAGGGGCCAAGCCAGCACACTCGAAGCTGAACGACCCGGCCCTTTTTTGAGGAGGGGCTGCAATGCACGCCCTCCGGTACTGAATATCTTATCGCAGATCGTACCTACCCTTCACATGCTCTCATGCCCGCCTCACCTCGAAGCTTCAGCACTCGTGGCTGAAAACCCCAAACTCGTGCGCTTTGTGCACATAAGGCTCCGGCATAAGATGGAAAGTCCTAACTGTAAAGCGTTTAGCATACAAACATTTGCAGCATCATACCGCTGTCTCGCCCTGAGACTGAGAAACCACGACATCCTCGATTACGAACTGGAATGGCAACCACGACCGAATCATCAATCTTTGTGGCCATTAGGTTGTCAATGACCTCTGACCAGTTCAGAGAAGGCCCATTCTGGGAGTATGACGGAAACCCATGAGCCACATCCAACCATGCAGCAGTGAGTACTCCATCGTGAGCATGCACGCTTTGTGTCCATGCCGAAGCATGTATGAGAGGATCCGCCTGCTGTCTGCATCCCGATCAGATGACCCAGAAGAGTTTCCTTCGTAGTCCTCTCAGTATTGGGAATGTGGTCAGTGAACCCAAAGTATCAGACCTCTGCCGCACGTCCTCCTCGAAAGGCCAAGCTCCACCACTCCCTGGCTTTGGTCCTTGAAGCGATCTTCCAAGCGCCTCCGCTCATGCTCGTACTGGTTCCCGTCCTTCGACGGGTGGGTTTTGCCGCCTCGCTTTCCTCAGGATGACAAGCGCTGCAAAAACAGCACCAACTCGGCACTGACGAAGTCAAGGGAGCCAGGGGACAGGGTGTTCAAGAGTCGGGAAAATGGCATGGTGTTCCCAACCCATCATGTTAGACCGGGGGAACAGGCTACATCTGAAGCTTGCATGTTTTCCCTGTCTCTGCGTGCCATCGCTCCTGTTCCCGATAGATTCCTTACTGCCTTTCCTTCACGGCCCCGAAATTCGACAGAATGTCTGAATTGCAGCGGCGCTGCTTGTCAGACCCATTCCGCGGCGGCGGGGCACTCGCCTTCTTGGCCTTTGGCCAGTCTCCAGTGATGCAAACGGATGCCTTGCCTCTGCATGCTCTTGCTCTCAGGCTCTAGCGTAGCCTCGAGAAGGTACGGCCTGGACGGGGATGTTACAAGTAGCTCGGGCCCAGGCTCCCCCGGCCCGGGGACATGTGCACATCCTGTGCCGCACTGACATGTTCCATGCCTGCGGCATCTCTGACGACTCCTCTACGATTCCGAAGCGGCCTCAGGAAAAGCCGAAGTTTCTTGTCATACAGAGTCATACAGGTTTGACGAACGAGCCCACGACTCAGATCTATCTCCGGCGCCTCGTTGTACTTCCGACCTTGATGAACGACCGGTTGCCACCGGTACAAAGTACTGAAACTCGGCGTCTGCAGCACAGTTTGCTCAGAAGCCAACACGCTTTCCAATAGACCTGCAAGTAGCAAGTGCGCCTGGCCCTTCCTTTGACAGTTTTTGTTCACACACGATCTGCCTCTGCCTCAAGGCCAGAGTATTTCTTGAAGATGGACGGAAGCCTTAACAGCTCGCGGACCCAGGTTTGCGAGGCGGAACTATATGCTATTCCATTGTGTCACGTAGTATGATACTGTACTATGGTGTAGTATCTTATCTTAATGTGAGCGGCCAAGATGCTTCAGCATTTTCGATGGGTTGCAGCGCTCGTACACCTCAAGTCGTTGCGGGACAGCACAAGCATGATATCAGCTGCTGCTGCAAGGCTTGCAGCTACGTGCAACGGCAACTCCTCACTGTTGGGAGACGGCAACCACAAAGAAGATTCGGAAGGGGAAATGAGCAAGGTACTGCAGAAAAGCCATGGTACAACAAGCACAACTGAAACTTAGCAGCACTCTGAATCAGAGATCATGTTCGATCATCTCATATTGTATTATGATATATTATACGATGTTACATAGTATACTACATTAAGCATCATTGTACCATAACATACTACGTTATGCTAGATCATACCCCGCAGTGTTCGGAGCCCCTCTGAGTCTCTGTGAGATCCTGGCACCACGGATGAGCTCACGGAGCAGAGCTGCATCCGCCTCATCGATGGGCTCCTCTCAGGTTCCGGCAATGAGACGAATGTAGTATGTCATGTAAAAAGTGTGTGTATATGTATATAGGATTAGATGTATATGTATGCATGTATACGGTATACATATATTCTACTATTTTACATTGCGTTATATTACATTGCTTGCATTACATTACATTATCCTTTGTTATAGGATAGTATGTTATAATATACTACATTACCTTATGTTATATTATGGTTGTTTTATTGTTTTTACTACTACTACTACTACTACTACTACTACTACTACTCTTATTCCTATTTTTACTGTTATATATACATATATATATATATATATAGTACTATATGCACTATATTGTAATATATACGTACATATATATATATATATGTATGTATGTATGTATGTATGTATGTATGTATGCTCATACATACATACATATATATACATATATGTATATATGTATGTATGTATGTATGTATGTATGTATGTATGTATGTATGTATGTATGTGTGTGTATTACACTGATGCATCACGCTCGCTACCGCAACAGGGCAAGTATGCGGTGTCTTTGGGTTGATAGCTATGGAAATCGTGCTCCAATTCGCTCGAAGTCACTGAATTCCTAGCAATGTGGGATTGCGTAACTCGTTCCTGCCACGTGCGAGGTGCTCTTCCACTGGCAAGGATATCCTTTCCCTCAGCCCTTTGACTCTCCATACCAAGTTCCAGTTCAGCGCAAACGACAAGGAGTGCTCCGACTTGTCACCCAAAGCTTGTGCAGAGCTCACACTCCCAGAATGGGTTGACGGCTTGGGCAGGTGTTTGGCAGCGGCGAAACGGGTTGGAGTCCCGCTTCAAGCAGCCAAAAGCAAAGCACACTCGCTACGCAGCGCAGCCGCTTCCTTGCTGTTCCGCCTGGAGAAGGCTTGTTCTTGAGGCCTGGGTATCAATTCCGACCGCTTGTCGAGCTTGATATCGATGGGTGGCGCATGATGGAACCTGATATTGGACCCGGGCGTGTCGAGCTCCCTGTCAGACCTGCTGCCTGATGCGGCCTGCCAGTAAAGGTCGGCAGTCCCCACTTCGCTTTGGACAGGCCATGACCGCTTTGCAACCGTGGCTTTGCTGCAGCGGTCTTTCGGCTTTTTTCAAACGTGCTTGAAGAGCTTCTTTGGCTCAGGTTTTCTACACTGTCGTGGTCTCAACACCTGCGCATCAATCTTGACTATCTTGAAAGAATGCCGGCTTCCAGGCCCCGTGAGACAGCCTCAGGGCAAAAAAGCAGAGGGCGCCGTCCAGCTATGTACAACTTCATATGTACAAGGTCTGATCCTCATTCATTCATGTGTCGCCAACTGTAGGAATATACTCTTGTCTAAGAAGCTGGAGCTAGTGCTCTTGTTATGCGGGTTCGACGTCGCGAGCAATGGTGAGAAGCTCTTTTCAGTTCATCACAAATCAGGATCAGGTGAATTCAGCGGGAAAGCGCAAGACTCTGTGCATGAGTTTCTCAGTGACGTACAGATTGCCTGCAGCTGTCAGATGTGTCACGAGGCAGGTGAGCAATGAGCTCCGCCAAATTCCATCCAAGAAACCAATCGTCTAATTACAAGTATTTGGATTCCGAGGAGCAGTCGGCATCAAAGCAGATCCTGAGGGTCCGATTCGAGCAATTCTCAACATTTGCAAAGGCCGGTTGTGGCTGACGCAGCCCGCCAGAACCTCGAAATGCTCTGCTGAACCTATGACACCTCAGCTTCCATGCCGAAGGGCCCGGTGGGCCCTCTGATAGAATGCCAGTCCTCCACCAGTTTTCGGCTGAGGCCACGCTGCTCTGACAATACTGAGACCTGTTATCGATAGAGCTGGCTGACGGACCTTTCCCATCCCTCGCCCCGGGGTTGTCCGCGAGCTCAAGACAGGGTCGGAATAATCTGGAAGATGCATTCGGTGGTGCAGCCCACTGCCCGTCCTCGATCGAACCGCAACGAAGATCAATTCTCACTACCTTGGTGTCCGTACTGAAACAACATCGGCAAGTTGCCAAGGTGAGCCAACAATTGCAACTCAACACTTGTGCAACACAAGGTGCGTTCATAGTCTTGAACTGTCCCACGTATAGGAACTGCCCGCATCGTGCCTGCAGTGCGTCTGTCTGTCTGTCTGTCTGTCTAACCATCCTGCATACTCAATTTTGCACCAAGAGCCAAGAGCATCAAACACCTCCGACAATTAAGCTGTGTTTTATCCTGTGTGGAGGGCGAGAAGGACCCCTTCTCCGGCGAGGCTATAGCCTATAGGCTTCCGCGAGCATCAACTTTTATATCGCTTCCAATTACGAGCTCAAGTCTTGAGGAAGCTCTGGTTTGTGCAAACTTCGTGCATAGCGGCATAGCATGAAACACCGGCAAAGTAGAGAAACATTTGGAATGTTGATGCAGCTGACATGGAGCGCGCGAAGACACAAGCACACCCGAAGAGGCTTAGGTCGGTGGCTCTCGGCTTCGGCAACTTCCGGCTTAAGCCCTTGGGAGCAGCCAGTTTCCAATCCATGCTTGGGTTTAGGGCCTTCGGGGTAGCGGATTGTCGTGGCGTTCGGTTTTCAATCCAAACTCCGGTTTCAGCCCATGGAAGGAGGAGAATTTCGGCGGGTTTCCAATGCCGCAGAAACTGTGAGAAGTCCGATAGCAACTCCTGGACTTCAGAGAAAGGTTGAGCGGCTGGGTTTGCTCCGCGACGTCTGCAAAGATCTCGTTCTGCTTGACCAAGGCTTCGGTTTCCGGGCCATGCCGGCTGCAATAGTGATCAATAGTGCATGCGCATTTGTTTTTGTTGTCTGTCTGGCTGCTTGTGAATACGTATGATAAGGTGTGTGTGTGTGTGCTATGTTTCTGGCTTAGGGGTTTGCAGAAACTGCGCTTACGAAGGATGCAACCATCGCGATGACTGCAACTTGAGAATGACTGGGCTTTGGATCAGCTTCCAGGGGTCCACCTTCTGCGCAGCTTCCGCGCATGTCCCCTAGCGCCCTGAAAATATTCAAGATAATGATAATCACCATGATCATGACAATGCTGATGTGTCATTCCTCTTCTCCACATGACGCTAGTAAAGCTGGCAAAGGCTCGTGAACACGTGTATGATGCATGGAAAGGGCAAGAGCCTGATAACAGTAAGCATGGTCGTGTTGCTGACGAGCATGCCTCTTGACAAGGATGGGTAGTTCTGAATTTTGCTGGCATATTCCAAGAGTGCAGGTAATAGCTTTTCCCATGTGCATCAAGAAAGCACAGCAGATTCCGCGCACATAGTCCCGCGCAAGTTTCTTCGGCCGAAACGATTCATACCGCTCAGCGTACAGTAGGGTCTTAATGATACGTACAAGCGCATTAGAAAAAAACGGGGATCAATTGGCGAGTTGAAAGACATCGAACAACTCGAAATCAACGGATGAAACCTGGCCAGGACACAAGTGAGTAGGGCCCGGCAAGCCCGTCTGCGACAATGGACAACTCGCCACGCGGAGTTCGACAGAGCACTCGCCCGGCCGTCCGGTCCGCAACTAGGAGAGAGCCACCTTCAAGCAGTGACATGCTCAATGGTGCGGCTGATTTGCACACATCTCCCCAAGCACCCCATAGTCAAGCGCCCTGAATCACTGCTGCCAGGAGCAGCTCTGAATGCCTTAAACCATTTCCGACATCTCCCTATCCTTTACATCGGTCCCGAAACCAGCGATGGTTGTGCAACTTGTGCCTTGTGATGCACGCCATCATGACAACTTACAGCGACCAGTCTACTTGCATCACCCAGCCAGAATTTCAGAAATGACGCTTCTACCATTCCACCAACCCGCGCAAACATTGCCAAGTTCACCTGGGCCGAAGGTTACGTCGCAGGGCCGCTCCAAAGCGCGTCCACGACATGTGTCGCCTTGCCGGATCAGTTCCTCGAAACCACCTGTGCGTTTGAAGTGGGGCTCGTTTTTGATGAGATTCTTTTTTGAATGCAGGAAAAGTGCTAATGGCAATAATGACCGTCAGAGAAATAGCAATTGCACTGGTCGTAGAACGGTATAGAGGCAGTAGTGCTACTGGCTGCAGTGGTGATGTGACTTGCATTACTAGTACGGCAAGCATTCCGTTGCCGTACATGGCGGGCAACAGTTACGACCCGAGAAAACTGCGCATGTTCACAGCTGCAGATAACGTGACAAGATACGGACCTGATCTAGTGTATTGCATGTGCTCAACTGCCAGAACGTGCACATAGTGGCAGCTTGGAGGGGATGTAAAGGTGGGTGTGCAAACTTCGGGACTGGAAGCAAGCTGCTGTGCGGCTTGGCCAGTTTATACACCAAAAGGCATGGAGGCATGTGCAGCACGAACTCCATACGAACTCCCCACCATATCCACAACCACAGCGACATTCCAGCACTGCTAGGCATTCTTGCTGGCCGGACTTCATTCATGTAAACACTATCTGGACAGACACATCTTGACAAAACCAGCCGTCCCCCACACGCAAACATTCGTTCTGAGTTGTTTCCCACATCCTCAAGATGTTGTCAGCGATCCGACACCTTGCACTTGTCGTCTCCGTTGGCTGAGGCACAAGTCAAGGACTCTCAGGCCACTGCATGTTAAAAACAACGCGAACTCACGTTCTCCCTAGTCCCATTTCAGGAGTGGCCACGCAAACACACACACACACACACACACACACACCAACACCAACACCAACACCAACACCAACACCAACACCAACACAGACACGCAGACACAACAACACACACGCACACACCCACAAGCAGACACGCAGACACACAAACCCACACAGACACAGACATGCACAGACAGACAGACAGACAGACAGGCAGGCAGGCAGGCAGGCAGGCAGGCAGGCAGGCAGGCAGACAGACAGGCAAACAGAAGACACACAGACAGACACACAGACAGACAGACAGACAGACGGACAGACAGACAGGCAGGCAGGCAGGCAGACAGGCAGACAGACAGGCAGGCAGGCAGACAGGCAGACAGACAGACAGACAGGCAGGCAGGCAGACAGGCAGACAGACAGACAGGCAGGCAAACAGAAGACACACAGACAGACACACAGACAGACAGACAGACGGACAGACAGACAGACAGAGAGGCAGGCAGGCAGACAGGCAGACAGACAGGCAGGCAGGCAGACAGGCAGACAGACAGACAGGCAGGCAGGCAGACAGGCAGACAGACAGGCAGGCAAACAG
>CAJNDV010006113.1:74098-90799 GCA_905221635.1 Symbiodinium sp. CCMP2456 | reverse complement strand
AGACAGGCAGGCAGGCAGACAGGCAGACAGACAGGCAGGCAGGCAGACAGGCAGGCAAACAGAAGACACACAGACAGACACACAGACAGACACACAGACAGACAGACAGACAGACAGACGGACAGACGGACAGACAGGCAGGCAGGCAGGCAGACAGGCAGACAGACAGGCAGGCAAACAGACAGACAGACAGACACACACGGGCGTGTCAGGCTCCCCGGGCAGTTTACCCGCTCACGTCTGCAGGCCGTTGGAGGCGTGTGAAAGCTCAAGATGGGATGTTGACTGAAACGAGCTTTACGGTAGTCTGTCGACACAACCCTCTTTTCTCTCGCACCGACCCACCTCCACCTACGCCTTTGATGTAGGCCGACCCACATGTTCCGATGCAACGGGCGCGAGACTATGCAGCACCAATCTAGTCGCCATGCGTTGAATATCCAAATGTAACAACCAAGGCGATTGTGCAGCTGCTTCCATTTACCGGCTCGTTTCGGTCGTTCACACTTTTTCTAGCAGTTCGCTTCTTGCGGCGGACATTTGATTTCAAGTGGGGGCAATGACAACGACAGACAATAGAAATGAAAACAGCGGCAGCAGAGCCCGTGCTCGTGAATCCACGCCTCGGTGGAGGAATCGAACCACTCGCCCGTTCCTAGGAAAACGGTTGCCAAGTTGTGCTTGTGTCGATGGATTCCGCAAATCAGCAACCCTGTCCAAAGAAATCTTTGCATGCTTCACCGAGTCGGTGCAGCCGTGCAGCAGATGATCGGCAACCTCATCGGACTCTTGCAAACTGCACTGTCCAGGTCTGCATGAGTACAGCACCACTCGTCATAAGCAATTATTCGCAATCAGAAGGACTTGGCTTCTGCTTCAAAACCGGCTTGACACTGAGAAGCTCGGGGACGAAGCACGAAAACACCCGATCGTTGTAACTGCAGTTCAACTAACTCCTCTGCGTGAATTGCGCGGTTCGGGGGCTCTGGCCACAGACTTGAGATATTCATTAAACTCGAGCACATTCAAACGAGCAGCCACAACACCCTCCGGGCTTGCACAAAGACCGCAGTGGTCCGCCAAGTTTGCAGCTGCAGCCTCTTGGCACAAGCGGTCCTGATTGTCGTCAGCTGCTGAGTCGGGACTTCTCACACTCTTGCGACCCACAGAACTTCGTCGCCTCTCCAACACGCCAGTCCCAACGAGCCAGGCCCTGATACGTCGTGGCAACGATAGAGCCGTCACAGTCCAAGCACACCTCAAGTCCGAGTCTGGGCACTGGGCAATTGGGCTGAGAAGCTGTGGAGAGCATCAACATCAAGAGTAAGCCGAAGGATGCTCAAAGTTTCTGGGCGCTGACCAGAGACACCAAGGAACTGCATAGCTGACAGAGTCATCGTCTTCAGCCTTGCTGAACTCCCCCAGTGGCTGACCGCGACCGTTCCTCCAAAGCTCGATGGACAGCCGAAGAACTTAACGAGGAAAGGTGCAGCGAAAAACATCGCAGGCTTCCTCCACCGACAGACGCGGTCGTTTTCTGGATCGGCTACAAGCAGGGACCCATCGGCACAGCAAGCCACGCGCTGCGGATAGCTGAGATCCAAGTCACCTCGCAAAAATGATGCGCCCGACAGTAACATGTTGGTCGTGCCTGCAATGCTTTCACTGCAGGTCTGCCTTCACCCTGTTGTCCACCTGCAACGACTTCGCCCTTGTCTGCTGGATGAGAAAGTTGGGGTATGAGGTAGTGCCAGCAGTTCAGGATGAGATGATCCTTCAGCTATCTGGGAGCTCTGACGAAGCCCTGACGCAAGGCTCAGTCGGTCAAGCACCGTCCTGCTGCAGCAAACTCGCCAAAGCCTCAGCTGATCAACGCACTTCTGTCCGAATTATTCTTATCATTATTCTCATGCTTATTATTCTTAATACCATAATCGTCATGTTTCTTCAGTTTCCTCTTCTTAATACTATAACCGTTAAAAATTCTAATTAACCAGCCTAGTGTTCTTATGACTCTGTTTCGGCCGGAGAGCTTCCAACCGGGCCACAGCTAAGGAGTAGCACTGCCAAACGTCGGCCAGCTCCTCAGCCAAGGCGGAAGAGACACTTTGGCTTGTTGCTTGAAGCTCCTGAGCTCGTTGTTTTACACCCCTTTTTTTTACGCTCCTTGGCTTTGTCCTTCGTCTTATTTGTTGAGCTCCTTGGCTTTTTGTTTTAAGCTCTTTGGTTTTTTTTTAAAGCTCCTTGGGTGCTTCGGTTTGGGCTTTTGTTTCAAGCTCCGTGGCTTGTTGTTTCACAAGTTCCTCGGTTTTTTGGTCGAAGCTCCTTCTGGGATTTTTGTTTTAAGCGCCTTGGATGCTTTGGTTCAAGCTCCTCGGCTTTTTTGTTTTTGGGCTCTCGCAACTCGGACTCCGCCAGACGAGGTCTCTCGGTTCTCATCTCACGACAGCTGGGTTCACTACACTTTCGGATCAGGACAGCATCACAAAAACCACGACCAAAAATCAAAAGGACCCAAAGAAACAGCTACCTCTCAGAAACAGCCTAAAGAGAAGGAGTTTGAGCCACCGAGCAAAATCTGTTCGTGAAATGTTCACTGACACCTAGGCCTAGGCCTTCACGAAACAGGATTCCCACAGGGCGGGTGAAGAGGTTTGCGCGCGTAGGTGCAAGTACAACAGCTCGGGAGTAGGGACGCTAAGGTCACAGCGGAAGGTGAAACACCGGAGGCTACCTTCAGAACGGCTCGAGCTCGCGAAAAGATCGGCTAGTACAGACTCAGATTTCCCATGATTTCACCAAGCACCACGATGTTCGTCGGCACCATTGCAAGCGATCGCTCTTGCGCCTGAAAACAGAGTTTAATGAAATCTCATCCACTCACTGGGAGCTTTTAAGCTCCTTAGGCATTTTGTTTTAAGCTCCTTGGTTTTTTGTTTTAAGCTCCTGGCTTTTTGTTTTAAGCTCCTTGGCTTTTTTGTGTAAAGCTCGCTTCGTCCGACTGCATCAGTAGTACACGGCAATCTGTGTCTACTTTCACAGCTTGAACACTTCGGTGTTCGCTCTCGCAACTCGGACAATCCAGACGAGGTCTCTCGATGCGCATGCGGGCTTCGATAGTGAAAGTTTCACACTCTGAGGGCGACAATGTTCGGCGCAACAAACCTACGGTTGCGCCGAGGGCACGGCGTTTGCGCTCTCATAACTCGGACATGCCAGGTGAGGTCTCGGTGTTGGGACGACACTCTGTGTGGGGGCTGATCAACCATCTATCAACACAGCTTCCAGCGCGTTTGAGTACGCGCCTTTTTGGTTCGTCACTCCCTCAAATCAAAAAACCGTACACCATCCTCTGCAGGAAAGCATCACCAAAGGTGCGGGAGCAAGGACATCTTCCAAAAGATCTGGCTTGATGAGAGGATGCAAACCCACACCCGCCCACTATCCACCACTATAAAACAGCTCCACCGTCTGCGTTTGTACACAGACACAGCAGCTATCGAGACATTCGAGACTGGCTTTGCGCGAGGAAACCGGGCAAGGCCAAAGGCTCGTTTAGAAGCCTGGAACCCATCGAAACCCTATGTGCAACCCTACAAACGCCTGTTCGTTCCACAATCTCACATGCTATGGCCTGTCAAAAGGGTTCGTTGCGCTTCTCTCTTCTGCGGGTTTGCAGGCACTGGCTTTGTGAATCGAAAGCGACTTTGCGTTACCACTCTCGCTGACAAGTGTTACTTGAAAGTCGGAAAGCTGAGGCACCGCCCGCGCAGCAGGAGATCGGTTGTTGCGCACATGCTGCGAAAGGGTGGAAGTTACCCCTAGGCCGGTTTTTGCGAGCCACTCGCCATGTGTCCTGAATCCCTTTGGCCTCAAGTCAACAATGCTTCTGTTGCGACGTTGGTGACATCTCCTGTGCTTCTTTCGGCTTGAGTGCATCGGCGATCGCCTTTGCAGATCTATGCCTCGCCTCTGGCCCCACGTATGATCCATTCTCCTGTATTCTCCTGAAGTGGCTGAAGCCTAGAGAGTGTGGAGTGTGACCTTCTTGGGCCCAATCCAAGTGACTAAACTTATGCCGCCATTGCGCGATCCATGGGTCTCTGAGGGTCTCAGGATCCTCCTCATCCAGAGACTCTTGGCAAGTTAAGGCATGGGCTAGGTCCTGTAAGCGTCGCAGTGATGTCTTGAAGACATGGCGATGCCTTCGGATTGGGCGAAGCGATTTCTTCTTACAAAAGTATGCAACCATATCCACTAGATACAAGACAAAAGCATTACGTGTTGCAAACTGTAATGTAATATAGTACAATACAATATAGCATACTCTAAGATACCAGACGATAACGTACGATGATATAACCTACTATGATAAAATACAATGTGATGACATAATATTACATTCATTACATTATCTTATACCATACTATGCTACATTATATTCTCTTATAATAAACTCTAGTACATTCCACTCTATCTTGTTCCATAACATTATACTATATTATGTTTCACTATCTTTTTACTATACTATATCATCTGGTTATGTTGTAATGGGCTATATTTCATTTCTGTGGCCCGGCCTTGCTGTAAGCTGTGACCGGAGCTGTGGCTCATAGCGCCGGTCGCCCATGAGCTGCACGAACGTACGAGTAGTTTCAGAGTCCTAGTTTCTCAACGCTGTTCGGTACCCCGACGTCTGTCTATCTCATGGCCAGCTCCATGTAGGTAGGCTGTTGTGCCCTGGCAGAAAGACTCAGCTCAGGCGGCACGCCTTGAGAAATGAGTACTTTACAGCAAGAGGCCCACGCGTGGGCATCCAATCTCACTGCAATCAAGCGAAAGAATCGGCAAAACAAACTTCAGCAAGTGCAGCTCTGGAACCTGCTCCTCCCTCTGTGACTTGTGCCGGCGAACCCTCCGCACCTGTCCAATCTTCTGGGACTGAGCTGCGCAAAAGCTGCAGCATCTCTACATGGTACAGTGCCAACCTCCCAATTCGTCCAATCTCTCACTGTATCTCTCCTCGTGCGCCTTCCTTCGCTTCTCCGGCTCTGCGTCTCCTGCTGTACACCCGCTCAATCTCAACAAAAATCTTCGCAAACTCAGTATCCGGTATCAACATGAGTCTGCCGAGTGACGTCACCCTTCCTACTTCCAACTCCAAGAATCCACACAAGCGGGTAAATTCCAGAGTTCCTACTTCCCCAGAGTCCTGCCGGGGATCGCTGCCTGCGCCCTCAGGGTCAGCGATTTCATGGTTGGTGTCAGACGCACGAACCGGAGCTGCCAAACGCATCCACCCGAGGCATGAGCTTTTTCGCCTGCCACTGGCAGCTCTCCGCTCCTCCTCCTGCTCCTCCGCCTCCTACATGGTCCGCACACACAAAACCAAACTTGCTCTTTCGTTGTGCCTGTGCTCAAAACAATCCCTTGGCACAACCTTGCCAGTCGTGCCTCTGATTCGGCGTGGTGCTCCTCAAGATCCTAACAGCTGGTACCAGCAACCAGTACGGTTCGTGTGGCTTTGGGCTGCGGTGCAGCAAAATGCGCAATCTCCACTCCTCCTCTTCCTCCAGCTCCGGCTCATGTCCGGCACCGGGGTCGCTGCTACCTCGGCTCGCTGGGAGCTGGGATCTTCTCGAAGACGGCTGTCCCAAAAAGCACATCTGAGATTGTCTAAGTGCTGCTTGGTGTCTCCTCTCACTTCTTGGCTGAAAGCGCTCAGCCGACCTGGCTTATCTCGCTTCACTGCAGAACGCACACTTATCAGTTACTGCCCTCCAACATTTGCCGCGCGCTGCCGGCTAGCTCTGCACTCGCTTGCAGGACCTCGGCAAGTCATCTGGAACAGTACACAAAAGCCATGTCGAGCACCCTCTCCTTCGAGATTGCTTGTGCGACTGGGCGGATATTGAACTGTCAACCCCAGTTTGTCAGTAGGTACGAGCGTGCACTTTGTGGGTCCGGCTGCGTGATCGTGAAGCCGAGCAGGCAACCTGGATGCAGGCTCAGCTCTGCACCCGAACCCTGCATCCAAGCTGAAGGCAGATCCGACATGTTTTAGTTGTTTTGCATTGCGTGATTATAGCACAATGCATGTTCCCTTTGGTTGCACAGCGCGAGTTGCGCAGACCGCGGCGATGTCCGCCCGTAACGAATGTGAAACTAACGAGCCCGTGAAAGACCTGCTTCGCTGCTAGAAGCTTCTCCCTGTACAAACTGGCCAAGGCTGGCTCGTGCCCTGAGAACCGGGGTGGGCAGGCCAACACTCAAACCATCAAGAAAGAAACCTGTACCTATCCACTCCCTGAACCAACATTCCATGCAGCCCCAGTGCACGTAAAGCGCGCGCGTGACTTTCCCAATCAGGCTCAAACGCACTGTCACGGTAGTGTTGGCAGTGAAAAAGACCACAGTTGCCGCATCTGCCCGTCTGATTCTTCTAACCACGCGAAAATTATATCTTTGCATAAATCATTAAACCACATTATATCCTGCCTCTTTTCTTGCAGGTTCTGCCCAAGCGGCCTCTACCCGCCTCGCACTCCGAGGACGGAGCACAGCCTTGGTTTCGCGAGATGGACAGCTCTCAACAGAAACACCTGAAATCAGCGGCCTGTCTTCGCTTTGGCATGGAGCGGTCTCCTTTTAAAGATAGATGAACATGTGCATGTATGTGTCTATATAGATATTTACATATGTATAGACAATATGCTCACGTAGACTTTAAGCCGTCTCTTTGTAAGCCCTGCTGGACATTGCTCTGTCTGTCTGTCGGTCTGTCTGGTGTGGCCCTTGCAATGGCAAGCGGAAAGTGCTGACCGAATCCTTGGCTTTCTTTACTTGGTGTTGCAATATACTGCAAGCTAGATGCAGAACAAAACGGACCAAGTGCATGGTCTCGGCTAACCAGAGGTGAATGGTTAGAAAATGGGTTGGCTTCACGTGGAGGTGCCGCGTAATGATCAAGGAGTATTGCGGGAGCTTTTCTTCAAACCGCCGTGCTTTGTGGCTCGACTTCGCTTCATGGTTTGCTGGCTTGAGCCGACACAGCGCGCCTTGCCTTCATATTTTTAAGTGCCCACGGGTTGGGACTGCTTTGGAATCTTCTATCATGTGCACGTCCTCGTGAAGGAGTTTCTTTCCCACGCAGGGCTGTTCGCGGTGTCACAAAACCTGTCAGGCCTGTGCAGCCTGGAGGTCTTGAGCGATAAATTGCAACCAACTTGGCCGCACAAAACGACGAAGCTGCTCTAGGCACTCTAGGCTGCTTCATCTCTCATGGCAGTGCCTGCAGCGCGGGGCACCCAGTATGGCCTGGCGCGACATCATCCCATCTTTCGCAACGGTAGCCAATCCACATCAGCATCGCATTGCGTCGCTGACACTTGGGGGCGCACCCCTGCTCGGCAAACTGCGACATCAGCTCGAAGACCTGCACCGATAAGGGGAGCATTTGAGTTCGGGGCTTTGCAGGCATATTTTGTTCGGACAAGAAGCCTGGCTGTCCAGGAGGCCGCTGAGCCAGTTCGAATGCCACTGCAGCAAAGTTTTCACCTCGGCGTGGCCACGTCTCAGAGCATCCGGGAATCCTCACAAGCCGTTTCGCACACCGAGAGTCGCGCCAGATCATGTTTTGCATAGCGTGCATCGGTGCTGGTCTGGCCAGATATGGCAGGAGCAGAAGAGAAGGAAGGATCTCTCGCAAATAGCAGACATTCCGAGTTTCCAAACTGCCTAAATAGGCCTAGTTTATGCCTATGCATGTCGCAGATTGGAGCTTGCTGATGCCAGGTGAAGAAATCGGAATGGATGTGCACAGAGGCTGGCTGACTTCTGGGCGGCCTCGGATTGGAAGTTCAACCTCAAGCAGTCTCCACGCAATATACTTGGAGTTGGCACCCTCAACATCTGTTGAAACTTTCCCAAAAGCTCCAGTTCATCCTCCATCTGAGTCGAGGTACAAGAGCTCCTGGACTTCCTGCCGCGCCCGATTCTGCAAGGCCCCTCTCTGGATTTAGGAAGCTGTCTCTCTGTAGGGGCGATCTTGCGATAGCAGGATGCTCTGAAGGCTTGAACTATGTTGAGTTCACAACGGGTTCAAAACAGTCATAATCAGTAAATCTCATGCTGCTGGTGCACTTACAAGACTTGCTCTTCGGCCGACACTCCTGAGAATCCAAGGCCTGTTGCGCGGCAGAGCGGGACCTCCAGGCATCCGCACGGCCATACGCAACATTCCACCAACCGTGTTGGCCGGCATAAGGGATAGCTGCCGCTCTGCGCAAGACCCTCTGACTCTACACACCACGGAACAGTCGCAAGGCATTGAGTCACTAAACAAGGTACCGCATTAGAGCGTGCCCGAAAGGACCGAAAGCCCAAGCCCACTGCTTCGACCCCCTCCCCCCATGCGTTTCCCAAATTCTGCAATCGCTTCTGTCCATCTGAAGCATCAGGCGATCACCCCACCACCATTGGCGCCACGCACAACCCTAAGGCACTACTGCTCCACAGTATAAGTAGCCTCACCAGGACTGACAGCACGCGCCACGTGTGAGGGCGCCTCGGTATACAATAATGAAAGGTGAAGGAGATGTCCATCTGCCCCGTTTTTGAGCACTTGAACTCTCACAGTAGTCAGTAAGTGTCTCACACATCTGGAAAGGGCTTCACAGACAGGTTCTTCAAGACCTTGGTCTCTGTTGGTGCTTGCCGGATGCGCTGCTTCAGCCCGCAGGGTGCGCTGTCTCTGTGGCTCTGGCTGATGGAGTAACCTGCTGCTCAGCAATGGTCCAAATCTGTCGAGGCCCCTCCTGCGCCTGTCAGCCACGCACGAATACGAAAGTGCTAAACTCCCAATACAAACATGAACGAAAGAAATTCGCAAACTCGCTGATCATCCCTCCCACAATGCTCAGGCGAAGCTCTGCGTGCTAATCGAAGGACCGTGTTGCCCCGAAACCGCTGAAACACTTCCTGAAAACTCCACGTCTTTTATACTCTTAACTGATGCTCGAAGTGCATGTCGCAGCACGCAGCATGCGGGTGATCAAGAAATGTCGACGTATGAGCCTGGCTGGTTTCCAGCAGAGGCTGGGATGATGCTCGAAGGCTTCATATTATGTTGCCAGAAACTCATCTTTCAAAATTTACGCATCGCTGGCCAAGCGGTCGTTGCGAGCAGCAGTGGTCTTTCTGCAGTCAGCACTCCGGGGTTTCGGGGCGTACGAATGTCAGTAACTCAAGCAAGACTCGACTTCCGATGTTTTGGTCTGCGACATGCAGCCACAGCATACAGTTGGGGAAAGCGGCGACAGACCAGCCACACGGTACATTAAAAGCAGAAAGAAAGAATCAGCGCGGCGAGCCTCAAGGATGGCTCAGCTCAGAGTGCCCATCCTGCGGCAATGCCTATAAAGCTGAAGCACCACGGCGCAGCCGTTTACTGGTAGTGGTGCGTGGTGGCTCCCGTCCAGGCCTTTCCGGCAGAAATTGAAAGAAGCCACGAGGCAAAAAGATCCTTGCCTTGCTCAAGGTGTAGACAAGCACCACCAAGACCATGCCGGCGGCCAGCCATGGTCCAGCTTCCCAATCCAGGCGAGCTTCGCCTCTTGCAAAACGCAGCCGTGGGCTCTACACCAGAGCCCCTGCATCTGACGAGTACAGGATAATGCAGTCTGGCGGCGGTTCTTGACCACTTTGGAGCGCCCGGTGATCTCCGAGAGCCGCTGAAAATAGGCAACCTCGGCTCTGCTGGCCGTCCGTGGCAATCTGGCGAACTCTTGCTATATCCTTCTTGCGGCTAAAGGGCCAGAATCCACACATAGTATGCGGCGGTTAATGCCTGAAAGCTGAACTTCTGGCTTTCTGGGCTCTGTTTCCAGGTTGCGCAGCTCGGAAGCTGAGCAACAAAATGGAGACCCATCAATTTCGGACGTGGCCCTGCGGCAGCTTGGGCCGGACTCGGCAACTTCTTCTGCCTTTCGGGTCTTTTGCAGCTGAGGTGCGGAGAGGACGAGGCCGAAGATCTGGTGCACATGCACGAAACTACGAAAGGAATTGCATTATGCGCGGATTTGATAAACAAAAATATGGAGTCAAGAGCGCAAGAGCAAGTGCCTGCTCATGTGTAAGTGTATAAGATTTGCCAAACCTTCCTTTGCCCCATCAATGTATGCCCCGTCGCGAACCCATGGGGATTGAGCTAGGTTCTTCTTTTCGTGCCCAGCCTTGACGTCCCGACTGTGATGGTTCATGGCGACGACTGCCACAGCAGCAACGTACCTTGCCGGCTTCACTGCTCTAGCCCCCGCAACAAATTCAAAACAACCTTGAATCGCCTGTCGTCTGTGTCGCATTTGGTCTGGAAGCTCGAACACAACGAATCACGATTCTTCAAAGGACTCGCGACACTTCTGACCTTCAGTCGTGCGGCATGCCCTTCTCCGCATAGTGCAACAAAGTCCGCTCGTTTGCGAAGACTGCTTTGGGGTCCAGGTTTTCCATATCCTGCCGGGACGAAGCATCTCGCGGTACGATTCTGCCCATCCACGACGAAAAGGGCGAATTCTCCAAGGAAGGGATGTGCTTTAGACACACTAAGATAAGCAAGATTGAACTGCTTCGCATGCGCCTTCAGGAAATGGCCCTCTCCATGAGGGGCGACGACCTTCTCCACCGCCGGCACCTGGGCAGGAGCCACTGCTGCTGCTGCTGCTGCTGCTGCTGGTTCGCATTACACGGGGGGAGGCTAGCCGGAAAAGGAGCAGGGCTTGAGGGGGAACAAAAGCCTGCTTGACCATCAGAGGTTCTGCTGCCTCATCTGCTTCCCATGTCTGCTTTCCGGATGTTGTCTGTCTATCCTCAAGACTTTCGTATCGGGGGTTGAACTCCGCTGCAAGTTGGCGGTTCACGATTATGCACTTGCAACATTCGTCTTTTTTTTTGCCTCCTACGCGGAAGCTCCAGCCCGCCGGAATTCCAAAGCGGTTGCGTAGGCAGCGCTTTAGATTCTAGGGATCTTCGGGTGTTTCCGGCCGGGGCCTGGCCCCCCCAAAAATGGCTTTCAACCCGAGCAGCGGTGAGGTCCAGCTCCGTGAAGGAAGAGCCCTGAGTCATCTTGATTCGCTCCTTTGAGCCTTGGACAGCTTTCATTCTCGTGATTCTGCATAGTTTTTTTCTGAGTATTGGTTACTACTGACCGTTGATGTTGATATTAGTATTAGTATTCTTAGTCGTTGTAACTAGTGTTATTCTTGCTTTAACGGCCAGCTTTTGGTCCTGGCTTTCCCTCACTGCGCCAAGGATGCTTGCGGGTCAAATCTGATGATCTTGTTTGATTCTTTGCTGCAGATTGAAAGATTTCAAGGAAGAGGCCCTGAACGACAACTCGGTAAGTCCGCAGACTGACGCTGAAACATTCTCCAGCCCCTAGACAATCTCCCAAATCCTCTGTGTATGGATCTGGCACCTTTCCCCTGAGCTGGCTAGCTTCGGTTGGCTTGACTCACAATCCGGGCGGCTTAGCTTCTGCCGGCGTCGAAAATTGGCTTCGGCGTCGTCCTCCCAGCTTGCTTTTCGAGCCGGGATGCGGGACAAGGTCCTTGTGGCTTGTCCCCAGATCCTGCCTAAATGGACTTCATATCCGAAGCCTCTTCATCACTATCACCACCATCAGCATCCTCAACCTTTCGATTTGCCACGCACCCTCTGCTTTGCCCCATGCAGCACGCCCAAATCCAAACAAGTGGCCAGGCGGAGCATCGCCAACTTGGAATTGGTGTTTAAATTTGGTACTCGTATCAACGTCTATTTTTATATATCTCTATCTTCCATGAAGCGCCCGGTACTGAAGGTCAAGCCCCCGGGACGGAACGGAAAGAAACATCAAATGTCGCGTGCTCTGCAGGCTCCTTCTTGTTCTGCCACTCCTGGAAATCTTTGTGCCAGTGCGGCAGTATGGGTACTCGCTGTGGGTGCAGGAAGGCCATCGCATGCCTGAGCCAGGCCATGCTAGAACGCAGGCGCTGTGCTGCTAGGCCGACTTGCATCCGGCGGGCTGAAACTTGGAGAATTTGTGAACTTGGATCGCCTGGCATGCAATTCACACATTCCCGAAAGGATGCCCGCTGCCAGTCAGAACGACCGAAGGAAGCATGGCGGATGTTCGCTGATGTCGTTGAGTGTCTGCCGGAGCCACAGGGGAGCCTCTGACACGTCCTGCAGCTTGATTTCGAGAATTGCATACCTGAGCTCCAACTTCGGAGAACGCAGGGAAGGCGAAAGAGTGCCTCGACGGATGAGGTCAAGACGGACGCTCTCTCTTGAAATGCCCGTGTGTTAGATCCCGGTATGCTTGTGGAGTTCTTAAGAACTCGGACGAAGATGCACGTGCTTTGTTCTGATTGCCGCGCATTCTCCCGAAGCCGACATCTTGCGCGGCAGCCGAAAGCTCCACACTCATACAAGAGAACAATGCCAGGCGAAACCACGATTCTGGGCTCTGAAGATGACCCAGCTGCGGGAAGCGATAGACGTCGTCACGCTGCAGGCTGTCTGATGCTATATGGCCTTACAAGGGATCTCTGTTGCGCATGAGGAGGATGAAGGGCACAACATATCTCATTATAGCCAGCAAGGTGCACCAGGGTTTGTTCTGGTGTCCTCCTGCCATGTACTCCTTGCATTCGCACCATCAGGTAGCTTTCTGAACAAAACTGGCTGGAGACTGGGTCCACCTGAAGTGCAGCAGAAGAGCATTTAGAAGAGACATCTGCGTGTCGAGGGAAATGCGGACTTTGTTGTCCGTCGCAAGCCTGAGTGGACGATGCAAGCTTGCAACCCCCACTGGATCAAACGATGCTTGGTGTCTTGCAGCCCTGGCGCTGAAAGGCACATCTGTAATACGAAGTACGGATGATGGGCTGCAGTTTCCTTGTGCCAAAGACATGACACAAGCTGTGCAAGTAGTTGGCGCAACGGCCTGAACAGATCATTGCCTGGCCCTGCTTTTTGGATCATGTTGGCATTTAGCCGCCAAGCGTCTTGTCTTGGATCAGCTTGTTCACCTATAGTGGCCACAGCTTGCTTTTGCAAGATGCACTTGCGTGACACCCGGCCTCAACAGCGATGCCCTTCATGTTCTTCCGGGCCTTTTCTGAATACATTCCCTGCTCCTCGAGCCTGGGTTACCGAACGGATGCAATAGGCGGAGCGCAGAGGAGTACTAGTGGCAGGATTGAAAGGGGGCGAGGACTTTCAGCCGAGCCGCTGCTTGAAGTACCCGTCAATGTCAAACTTGCCTTTCATGAAATCGAAGATGTCCTGCACCCGGCGAACATGCTGATTGTCGGGTGCAATTTCCAGCGCCGGCCTCCTGGGGAATAACGCAGCGTTCTTTTGCTGACTTCTTGCCACCCCAGCCCTCGTGGTGGATCTTTCGCTCCACGTAGATCTCCTTGTCAGGCTCCTGGCTATTCCTTGCAGGCGACAAAAATTTTTCAGCCAGATTTCAGGAATAGCAGACAAGGGGGGAGGACGGCGGAGCAAGGCAAGTGCCCGTCTCCAACCCCAAGTCTGGACCGGAAACCCCCGAAAGCCTGACAGCTGCCATGGGAAACCCGAACCCAAACCGTGCAGTCCTCGTTTTAATTTATCACACACAAGCTAAGGTGGTAATTGTGAAAATTCCATAAAATTCCGCACCCATCCAAACCAACTCCACAGTGCGGGTGCCACACTTACCTTCAGGGGTTTTATCATGGTAAGAGGTTTGTCGGCTTATCATGGCATGCCAAGACCACAAGAAACGGTAATATTAAGCACCAGATGGACGCCAGGCGTCAAGAACTAATGGACGCGTTCCAAACGACTTCACGATAAACTATGGGATCCTGAAAGGAGGGGCTTCTATGTAAGGGGGGAGGGTACTGTGGAGCCTTAGGGAGCACCATAAGGAGAATAGGGGATTATTGGGTTACCCCCTCCCTTAGGATCCCATACCAGTAAACAAACGACGAGAAAAAGCTGCCTGACCCTGGCTTCGATGGAGTTGCATTTTAATCTTCCCCAAAGCAACGTTTCTACGCTCCGAGATTGGGGTGCAGTAGCCCGTGCCTTGCCTGTCATGATTCAGGATCCGAGACCATAATCTAAAACCGCTCAAGAAATGTCATGCTTTGCGGTCTTGGTCTCTCTCCATACCATCGAAACCTGCGGAAGCATTGCAGCATGTGTCTCGTGAAACCAGCTTGTCAAGCATTGGCCCAGTGACAGTGGAACAACCAGTGAGAGAGGCAGAGGCAGAAATGAAAAAACAAAGAGACAGCCTGAGAAAAACAAAATCGCTGCCTGACCAATCGAGCCCCCTCTTCACGGCGGATCCGCTCCTGGTAACTGGTTGCCTCCGGACCTTGGCCCAAGTAGGGAACAGCTGGCTTTGATGAAAGGAGGAGGGAAAGTCTCCTCTGCTTTCGGCGGTGAGCTTGTGGACTCACGGGCTGCTGGGGCTGAGAGGAGAGACAGGCAATGCGAAGTCTTGCTTTTGGGTGGGGTATGGTGGGGTGGTGGGAGCAAAACCCGATAGGAATACGTGCGAAACCTGAGCAGTTTCGGTGACCTTTAGCGGGTCTCTTGCACGCTGAGAGAAACTGAGTCTCGCTCGGAGAGGGCTGTGAAAAACGACACGGAGCAAAGCTCCACACCCTTCAACCCACAATGGTCAAGCAGCTGGCCCCTCCATGCGATTCCTCTCTCGTGTTCTGCTCATGACTGCTGCACTTTTCAAGGCCCCGACTGTCGAAGTACACTGAGCTGAGAAGCTGCGACTCCTCCATCGTGCCCGAGTAGGCGCTGAGAGCCTGAACAGGTCAAACACATTGCTCTCGGCAACGACTTTAACGAGACAAGCCTTTGAAAGAGCAATATGACAGCACACTTGCTTACACCCTCTCCTTCTGGTCATCAAGGCCATCATACTCCAGATCCAAGAGCGCGAAAGGCTCCAGAAGCTTTTCTTGCTCCTTATCGACGCCCCATTCGGAAAATTCGTGCATAAACCCGGTCGATAGAATAAAATATAAGTCAACCAACCTGTGCAACGCGTGCGTGGTCTCAGAATTCTCCCCCTTTGTTTCCAGCAGGCTCAAGGCAAGCATACTCCGCATACCCCCCCTCGCACAGGCATCAGGGTCGCTGTCGCCTCTCTTTCCCTGTCTCTCGGCCCCTGAGCGTATGTAAAATTTGAACGAGATTGTAGTGGCATGTCCGGTAGCATACTGGCTACTGTCTGTCTCATCTAGTCGCAACTCTTTCACTTGTAGTCTGCACCATGCCATGCAACCATGCGGTTGCAGATCCATTGCTTGCATCATTGACTTGTACTATTCATGCCGCCTTGAGGTGCTTTCTGGCGAGCCCACTTCTTCTTTTTGGGACTGCGCCCTGATGTCACAAAAAAGGGCTGGCCAGGCCGTCATTGTAGAAGAGGCGCTGTTTGAGATGCGCCGAAGATTAGATACCTTGGCCGGCACTTGGGCAACGGTTCGAGAATACGAAAGCGGGACTGAGGGCTCAGATGCTGTCTGCCCTCTCATTCTGTATGCTGCAACTGTCGTGCATCCAGGGGCGGCAGGTGTTCGACGATGCGGGTCTTCAACAGGACCACATTCTCGGGTGCTACCCAGTATTTCGACGTATTCCTCAGTGCTACAGGATGCTAAAGGCATCGACGGCATAGGACACCAGAGAGAAACAAGGTGCCGGATAAAGCTCTCGGGCGGCTTCCACGTGGCATCCTCGCCCCAAACGCAAACTGAAATGGAACCGACTTGTCAAGTTCTCGTCGCAACGGAGTTTTTCAAGGGCTTAAGTATGAAAAACTTATAATACCTATAAGCATCCTCAAAGAGAGCTGAAGCCCCTCCTTGCTTTGCTCTGTGGACTGTGCCGTGCGCCAGAGCGCCCAGGCCAAGCCCAGGAGGATCAAAATGTCATCGAAGCGAATGTTACCTTATATCAGGTTGTGACTACAAGAGGTAGCACGGATGGATGGGCCTGGTGTGACACACACGAAAGTGTGACAATAGGTCAAAAACGTCATACGTTGCTGCGGGCAACTGCCGGTCGAGATGCAGAAAGGCTCGCAGTGAAGACCGGACACAAAGAGCGCACTGCCAGCTGTGCCCAGGAGGTCGTCGAACTTCTCAGTAAGCGTCTGGAAACCCACGTAGTTCAGCCGTACAAACCTGGGATGTCAGAGCTGGCCCCTGGCTTCTTCTGCTGTTCGTGAGCGGTCTAGATTGCCGAGATACGAATCTAAGTGGACAATTTGCTCGCCAAGCTCTCGAATGTTGGCGGCCTTGTTCTCTATTTCCTTGACCAGACGTGCGAGAAACCGAGGAACTTCGAATCTACGAGCTTGCTCACCGCTATTTTTCTGTTTTGTTTCAGTTACTACTACTATTAGTATTATCACGCTTAATAACTTAGCGTTAGTAGTAGTATTGTTTGGTATTACTCATTACATCTCATTACTAATACAATTCCTATTAGTTCCGGAGCGAGCGTCCTCTGGTTGCAGCTTCTTGCACTGAGCGCAGACCTTCCGGAGGCCGAGGAAGATGTCCTCGTGCTTCACCTCCACAAGGGCTTTTTTACGGTTTTCGATGGGCTTTTTGGGAGGGGCTTTTTTTACACCCC
>CAJNDV010006113.1:13810-55585 GCA_905221635.1 Symbiodinium sp. CCMP2456 | reverse complement strand
GGATCTGCCGCCGATGACGGTGCTGAGGTGATAACTTCCACTGTTCCCGTGCCGCCGTGTGTGAGCATAGTCGGCGCTGCCTTCGCTGGAACAACAACAACAAGAACAAAGAAGAGCAAAAGCAAGAGCAATAACAACAGCAAGAGCAAAAGGAGGCGAACGCATCGGTGTGCGCACGCGGGGGGACTACAATTACGACGGTTTGCATGCAACCTGTATGCTCATCCGAAGTGCTGATGGCAAAAATGCATATCGCCGGTGTGGACGCTGGACTTGGTATGATTTGGTATCGTTACCGGGATTGGTGCTGGGCGAAAACCGTGATTCCGGTGCGAAGCTCTGGTCTTCGCAACACGCACACAGACACTGACACACACCCACACCCACGGTACCATCACCTACCGACCGCTTGGCCGCGTACAGAATTCTAATTTTCGATATTTTTCGGATACACGAACCCCACCACAGTGGATCCTTGGAATACCGAGTGTACGTAAAATGCGAGTGAACCGAAACGAAAAAAAAAACGAAACAGGGCAAACAGCAGCCCAACTCAACTCACCCAAGTCGAAAACGATGGGGATTACGTTCCTCAGGTCCCAAAGATTAATGTCGTTCACAGAAACTTTGACATTTGTCTTTCGCTGTTGGGAATGCGTTACTACCACTGAAATCATGCCCACAGCTATGCGGCAATCAGAAAAGCTGCGCAGTCTCGGCTGAACGTCACCCCTTGTGGGTATCTTGTGTGTGCACCTTTGCAACTTTCACCGTGGCAATTTCGAGACCCAGTCGTGGCTGATGCAGACCTATGAACAACCAGATCTGCAGAACTATCATTGACCTTCGAGGCAATACTGCAGATACGCGGGCAAACCTAGAAAAAAAAACACACAGCCAATCGTCCACCAACGACAAGCATTGAAAACGGCAACACCACGGCTGTACGCAATTTAATTTTACCGAGCACATCAAGTCCTGTTAGAATACGCAGTGCAAGACCGTCGTGTGGACGTCAAACAGGCTAATGTTGTCCGGTTGCTTCGAAGCGCACCACAACATGCGGCATCCCAATGTCGATGCAGCAGTCTCAGGTTCATGTGTGGATGCCCAGGCCCAAATCCGACGTGCCACACCGTGCGACGGGCACTCACACGATAGATGTTTGGATGCATCCCAATCCCGGCTTGGAAATGCTTGGCCTGAGTTGCATTGTGGACGCTCGATCGGTTTCCGTGAAAGAAGTGGGCCTGATGACAAGGGTGCCCGATGGTGGCCGCCGAGGTTTTCTGCCGGTTGCAACTTGACGCTGCGGATGTGTGCGCCTGCGTAACTAAAGTCTTGCAGAAGCTTGGCGGTCGCACGGCCGGCGGCGATGCTTGGGTTGCAGGTCTCGTTTATCCAAATAAACACATGGTTATGCAGAATCTATGCATGGTTTCTTGGTGGAGCTTTCAGAAGGGCATTCAAACGCCCGAACACCGCATCCCCACCTGCACGTATCCCCTGGCCCGTCAGGACCACCGGGACACAATCTCTGTTTTTTTTACGTGTTTGCTCGTTCTGTTCCATATCAGTGCCATCGCCAGCCATGGTCACTACCCGCTATCCTCTTCGACGAGGATACTGTCGAGAGTCTCGAAGCTGTCCGATGAGGTAACCCAACACGAAGCAGTAATTGTCTGACCACGTGACGGAGAGAGACTATGCAGCTTGGCATAGGTCGAATTAAGACGGGTTAAAGTTAAAATTGCATCAACCTGGAGACCAGCAGGCGACCCGTTTAATGCTTCATAAAAACGCAATATTGCTGCAGTGCGTGCTATACAACTGCGGACGAAGCATCGGACTCTGTTTCCATGTCCGGGCCTTCGAAGTAACTATCGTTGTTTGTCGGTTTTGGACTCGGTCGTACTGGACGGAAGTTGGTTGGCATCGAAGTTCGCCAATCACCCCAGGAGGCCGTCGCAGTCCTGATCGGTGGTGTGGATGCAGCAGTGATGCAGCACGCCGGGGGGAGAAATGCCTCGTTCTCTCGGGGGGGATCCACGATGGCACACGGCGTTCCTGCGTTCTAGTTCTTCGGGGATCCAAACTGCATCATCGGAGGTGCCGATGCTGTGAAACGGTAACGAGTTCCAGATGAACTTCGAGGTTTCGGCACGGTTGGTTTGTCGAATTCTGCCGCCCACGTAGGACTCATAGGCGAAGGGAGGTCGTTCTCCTGGAAGATGTTGTTGCATCCGATTCGCGGACCGCATGGCTGCATCGGAGGTATTTGTGTGTTGATTCCAGCAAAGGTTCGGGTAATGGCAAATGCCTTGAAATCAGTTGTGGCAAATCAAGTCTACCCTCCAGGAATTACTTCGTCGAGATACCATGACTGCCTTCGCAGTAACTCGAGATAACTTGCAGTAACCAAAGGAGGGGGAGAAATTGAATCAGAACCTAAGCCTTAAGCAACATGGCAACGGAATATATCAAGTTCGCATTCATCGAATCAGCAGATCCACTCATGATCCGAATCGGTGATTGATGAAAGCAGTGCGTTGTCACTTCGCACACAAATGTGCTACACAACATGTTTGGTTTTGGACATGATAATGCAAATTTTGCATGTCCAGATCAACTGGCCAAACAACAGTATTGCTTCAATGCGCACCATACAACTGCCCAGTGGGCCGCCATGTGTATGTTTGTACTGCCTCACCTTCGAAACGCACACACGACATATCTTGAAGTCTTGTATCATCGTGAATGTTTGAAGAACGATCAAAATGCGTGTTTGCCTGACGCGACCAGATGGATGGAGCGGGCCACCTCCAATAGCAATTCAAGCTGTGGCCCCGCTGACCGGACGCCTCCAGTGAATTGTGCCAGCCCGAAGTTCAGTGTGTCAAGAAAGCATCGTGTCAATATCCAGTCACTGCCTGCTGCTCGGGGGCTTCGAACTTGTTGCAGAGGATTTTTGTCACAGAAGATAGTCACCCCCTCGGTACGAATCGACGCCGAAACAACCTTCGCGAGCCCCGGCAATCTCAGTGCGATGTTGCGACCCAAAAGTTCGGGCATGCAAGCACGCATCCAGCGCAGGAACCCTGGCATGGGGAGACCAAGTAACGTCGTAGAAAAGGGTTCGAAGCCTGTCATACTTGAAAAAGCTGTGGGCAAACGATTTCCTTCCAAGGGTGATCGCCGCGATTGCAATAGTGTCGAAGCCTGCTGGACGCAAAAAGTTGGTCGCCGAGCAACTAACCCAAGGAAGGGTTAGCATCAATGCGGTAGGAGGACGTATCCACTCCCAGAAAAGGATCAGGACAATACAGGGATCAGGTCGGGAGAAACGGATCAGGAAACGCACGAAAAAGATCACGACGTGCCTGGTCGGAGCACCGTGTCGGCTCAGGTGTTGACCGCATGACGTTCTCATACTGGCCGTGTGGGATCATGGTGCTAGCATCTACATGCAGCTGACGTGTGCAGGGGTTTTGGATGACTCCTGGTGTATGTCACGTCCTCCCTTGTCTCGGATGAATCTTGTTGTATGTCACCCTTTCCTTGGTCTTGGATGAATCCTGTTGCAGGTCACGGTTCCCCTTGTCTTGGATGAGTCCTGGTGTATGTCACGCCTTCCCTGGTCTTGTCACGTGCCCCCGCCGTCTTGGATGAGCCCTGTTGTATGTCACGCCTTCCTTGGTCTTGGATGAGTCCTGCACGAGCGCATTCGTGGGGACCTGTCTCCGAGCAGGGCCTAGAGTCGGGGATCCGATTGGTTCTTCGCCTTGATCCGACCGGCCGATCTGGTTCCCTGATACCTGCAGCTTGCTACAATCAGCATGCGCCGCATGTCGACAACAACGCCTGGCAGAACGGCTTACTCTGTACGACAGACACTGGGTTTTTGTTCAGGAACTATGAGGACCTTAGGCCATCCCCAGCCTGAAGGACCCGAGGTCCACTGACGAATTCTTTGGCAGCAGCCGCTGGCGTCGCCATGTTCGTAAATGCAAGTTCAGTGCAGGCACTGTTTTGGTGACCTTGGCAATCTTTCGCCTCCCTCCATGGTTCGAAAATACCATTCTTGAATCCTCAATAACCAATGATAGGAAAATCCAACAGTCAATGTCTTGTCGGCTGTCTGCGTGTCGCTTTCCTTTTATTTGTGGCTTGCCTGAGAGCGGTGTTAGTGATCAAAGTCCAACTCTTCGACATGCAGGGATAAGACTCGGCAGACACGCTGAAGCATGAACATCCAAAGGGGTTTATCGCGCTGCATGACTGGCTGCTCAGCAAATGCTCGGGCCAGGCAGCACACACTGAAAGCTTTCGAGTCAGGAAGGGTTTGGAGTCAGGGCAGACCATTGACCAAAACAAGAAGACCCTGCACACTGCACCCTGAGACACAAATACAAACAAAAACACAGGCAATCCCGCACGCGCCCACGCACACGCACAAACACGCACAAACACACACACACACACACACCCGCCCACACACAGAGACAAACAGAAAGAAAGGCAAACACATGCACACTTTGTGGCCCTTTCTGCGTGTACATCGCCCGGAGAAATGTCCTGATGTTGCTAACAGCCTAGGTGCGCATGTCGCGCTCTGAACTGGCAATCGAGGAATCGAGGTCGCTGTACTCCCTGGCGAGCAGCACTCGTCGCCATCCTGCATTCGTGCACTGAGGCGTTCCAATATCTCCGAGATTTTCCGAGTCAGCATCGAACACCCAGACCGGCTTGGCCTGGAAACCACGTCCAGTCCTTGCCATTGCCTCTGGTACATTGACGGCCTTGCCCTGCTAGCCTAAGTGGGACCAGCCCCGTTCGAAGGAAAAGCTCCAAGACCACCCAGCTCCAGAATCCGGTCCACTGTTCTCATGGTCAGCAGCATGGTGTCCTCCAGGGGAATGAGCTACTAAGCAGCTGAGCCATCCGACCTAATATCAACCAGTCAACTAGCAAAGCTGCATTTGTCGCATTGCTACGGGCACGCCGTGAGTGTTCATCGTCGTACTGCTACTGCTAGATGGTGCTATTCATTTCACCAGTGACTATGACGATTATTGATATTGATGTCAATAGTGGTACTGTTATGATTACTACCATTGCGACAACCATCATTACACATTACGATGGTTATTATGATAATTCTTACTCTTAGTCTTAGTCTTACTCTGACTCTTACTGCTATCATTATAATTTATGCTGTTCGCCATATTTAATACTGCTATACTACTACTACTACTACTACTACTACTACTACTACTACTACTGCTTCTGATACTACTACTGCTAGTACCACTACATGAAGACCTCGTACTCGCCGGAGCGCAGGGTTTCTCGAAAGGTGCCCAGTTGATGCTCAAACCTCCGCTGATGCAAAGGCACCGTCTCTGTTACAAGCCAAGCTAAGGTTAAGGAAGTTTATGTTGAGAGACAGCTTTTTTTATTGTCGCTTTGCTAGACTGTATGGGCTACAGAACATAGAACCATTCGCACTCTCGCCATTCGGGCGCCACAAGATGCCGCAAGCTCAACGCTCAAATGCAACGAGGCAACCAGTCACTGGATCACAAGAATCAAGCAGCCGAAGCCCGGAAAACAAGAGCCCCAGCTCTTCTGAACTCACGACTTCGGACTGACAGAAACCCTAAGAGCCTAAACCTCTGTCGGATTCTGCTTTCCAGGCCACGTGGTTTCGCCAAGGCCATAGAGCTGTTCGGACTGGGTCACTCCCAGACCTAAATATATCATATTATATATCATAGTATTGTAGTATATATAGTTCTATACTGTACTATGATATGACAGAATATGTTATGTTACACTACGCTATATTATCATATATCTATAGAAAGATACTATATTTTGTTATGATATCACATATTTTACTGTACTGCGTTTTACTGTATTATATTATTATGTTATATATAGCATTTTCGAATCTTCTTATGGTATTTTATATGGTGTTATGTTATATGCGTAGCATTATTTTTATTGTTATTATTATTATGATTATTATATGTATATATATATATATGTATGTATATATTTCTATATTGCATAGTATTCTATTTTGAATGGCTAGATTTATTAAATATTGTATAAGATCATGACATATTATGTTGTATTATATATATATATATATATCGTACTATATCTAAGTATATTGCTTTAGAGCGTGAGCTTCCACAGGCAGCTCGTGGTCTGCATAGGCTGGTGTACAGTTTTCAGGACAACTTAAATCCTACAGTATCTGGAATTCCTCTATCGACCTTCACAAAAGGCGGTATCACAAGCCTTCACCAAAGATCGTTCAATGAATCACACCCGAGAAATCTCTACCACTCAGCTACTGCCACAACTAAAGCAGCATGGAAACAAAACCGTAGGAGGAGCCCTCCGAGGCGAAAGCGCGTCAAGTCCAGACGATGCCAAAGAAAAGGAAAGCCGAAGTTGTGGAGCGTAAGGCTGGAGGCCTGCAAGGCAGGGCGAGGTTGGGGCTATGGGCAGAGAAGTAGAAGGGCACTTTGGGGCATCTGGGACTGGCTCTACCAGAAGATCAGCTATGAATCTCAAAGCTCAAGTCGCAGGCGCTCAGATTGCCGCTAGCGCCTGATCGTCTGAGTTTTGACCAGCAGCGGACAGGCTCCATGTAAAGGGATCCAGAAGTGAATCTCTGGCCATCGACATGGAGGCATTGATCACCAGGGACTTTGAAAGGCGGAGCTCCAGTAGAGCAGTCAGTGAGAATCGTTTCTCGGTAGCAGAGATCACCCGTGCATCCAGGGCATCTGTTGACCAAAGAAGCATGTCAACACAGTACCACCAACGATCAAAGTTCTTCACTCGCTCTCGTTCCAGTATCCGCTCTTGCATGGGATCAGCCCCAGGCCAGAACTTCATACTCCGCAGCCAGGCCTTTGGGTCGAGCATGGAGAATCTAACCTCCACGAACCGGAGGGGCGAGATTCCGCCATCCGCCACGGTCAAAGACATCAGCTGCTTTGCCCGCTTTGCTGCCGGATGGTAGCGGTAGTGTGCAGCTTCGATTACTTTGCGACGTGTACGCTCAGCCTCCTGAACCAGCTCTGAGGCCTCTTGCGCGTTGAGCACAGCTGGCTTCTCCAATAAGACATCCTTGCCTGCGCGCAAGGCTGCCAGGGACCACTCTAAGTGCAGGCCCGTCGGCAGCCCGATGTACACCGCATCGACGTCCTCTCTTGCAAGCAGCTCAGAGTAAGCACTCGATCCCCCATGGAAGGCTGGAATGCCGTGTTTGGCAGCGTAGGTCTCAGCTCGCTGCGCATCTCTTGCAGCAACGGCAGACACCCGAACGTCTTTTCTCTTGTCGGCGGCATTGACAACGGCCGCCCTTGCGATGAAAGATGCTCCCAAGATGCCAATACGAAGAGCATCCGGATCTTTGCTGTCCGAGGAAACTAACGTTTGCGGTAGTCTGCATATACGCAACAAAGCTGGCCACAGAAGCGCGGCTCCGACTGCGGCAGCCGCAACGATGATGGGGCATGCGCACTGCAATAAGCTCGTCATCCGCATGATGGAAAAACGGAGCTAAACTTGGTGCGTGTTTAAGCAGAAGCGTAGCTCAATCAAGCGCCTGACTCCGAGCGCAGGTAAACGAGATACACATTGCTTACATGCTAGACTGCCTAAGCTGCTTGTTAGCATAGCGACAACTCAAAGGTTCAGATGGAGACATCTGCAGGCAGATCAGTGCATCGCAGAAGCATGTGCAGCAGAGATCACGGACAGGGGTCACGCACTTTTCAATTGACACGCGTTGAGGACCATGACCTGATCATGGTAAGGGCTGGAATAGTTGTTCTGATATCGCCCTGCCGTGCTGCAACGCTTTGCGAGCTACGGCGGTAGTCATTCTTCAGTATGCTGCTACCGAAGTTTATCTGACCCCAACTGCAGACCACAGTATTGATGGGCTGTGTAGCCACAGGAGGACCAAAACCCTGTAGAGCATCCTATATCTGTAGATGCTGGAACATGGGAGGGGCTCAGGGGATGCCTGCCAAGAGATGCTTGTGTAAAAGTTGCCTGCCGAAGATCGACTCGACACCTGCCTCTGTACCACACAGCCACTTCTGGCTGCCAGGTGAGAGATGCTTGGGCTGGCGATTCTCGCAAGGGCAAAAGATGCCTTCCGGCAGCCCTCCAAACACTTGCAAGGATCATAAAGAATCTCCGGGAGACGCCAAGATAAGACATGGCGAATGGTTGAGCTGGAAATAACGAAAAGTTGAAGCAAGCAAACATCTTTAGTCTGCATGTGTCTGTATAGGACTGTGCAGGTAAACGGGCTCGTGGCGACCCACCGGGCTTGCACAAATTCGCGGCTGCTTTGCAGCACTCATGCCATGCACGTCCAATCTCGACTCTATATACAAAACTCGATCAGGCTGGCTTGCAGCCTAGCCCCGAAGTGAAACGTCGTGATGTAGATCAACTGCTTCAAGCCATTCGCAGAGAGGTGGTGCGGGAGGGTCCGTTTAGCCTCGCATGGCACTCGAACAACTGGTCTCGCGAAGCCAAGCGCTTTCGGATGCACGTGGTGTCGGGACTGGGTGCCCGACGCTTCTTGGACCCTCCTCCCGGCATCTTCGCGCCGAAGGGCGAGACGTACCTGCCCAACGACACATGCAGCAGTGCACTCTACAGGTCGGATTCCCAGGAGTCGCCCCAAAAATCCCAGAGCCTGCGCTGCGAGTTGGGAGCCCAGGTCGAGTTCATCTTGTCTGCTACGGCTGTCGTACCGGACCTCTCAAGTTTGCCGAGTCTACCAGGGTTCCTACAATACAGAAACGATTCTGCAGCGTGCGGAGACACTTCCGAGACCTTCTGAGTAGCTGGCCCTGAGCTCACCTAAGCACAAATTCGAGGGAAGGCCGCCCACTGAACTCACCAGGCTTTTGCCACTTTGCGGCACCACTCTTCCGAGTCGTAGCCCATGTGTCGAGTCAAGCTTTCAGTATGCAATGACTTTTACCGGTATAATGTTGCGACTGATTACACCTCCGCCTGTGCAGCACATGTAAGTCCTTCAGATTCTCTTCTGTATTCCAGTTACATGGCGGCCTGTTCAAAAACTAGGCTCTGCACCCCGCGCATGTGATCCTGGTGATCAGTTGTGGTCCAAGTGTGCGGGTTTGTGGAAGACATCGGATCCTCGGCACGCATGAAGATGCACCGCAGAGTCATGAGCGATGCTCGACCGCCTCATGCTGAGGCACTGGCGCCACCAGAGGACATACTGGACTGGGTGTTAGCTCCTCCTGTGCAGAAATGCGCTTTGCCAGCCGCACTAGTGCCCCAAGATGCCGCAGGCCTGTGGTGCTGCTCACAGTCCCGTTGAACCTCGAGCTTGTCTTCTATGAGTCTAGTCTAATTTAAGTATGAAGGTATTGCTGTTTGAGTCTTATGACCAGTAACGACACTTTGTGTAGGAGCCGGGCCCCTTGGACGTGCCCAAGACCCCCAGCGACTTCTCGCCATGCACACTGGCAGCAGGAGGCACGTCGAGGTTGGTCCAACTGTTTCAGATTTTGATTTGAAAGTCTTACCATGCCTTATAACTTACAAGTGCCGACAATCCACATGTGAACTGGCTCCATGTTGGCAGTAAACGTGATCACTGCGCTCAGGTCCACACCCTGCTCCCATAGATCCATGCACCGTCATGGTACCATGCCTCAGTGGAAGGTGGGACATGTCGACATGGCCGAAATTCCTGCCCGGTGCCCCATGCTGCAAAGGCCGTAAGCTGACCACACCATGCCGGGTTTTTGCAAAGACGCCTCAAGCGGGCGCATGTGAAAGGCACTGACAAAAGGCGACTTGAGTGAATCCTGAGCTGGTGGGCAGCCGCTGCAGTCTTGAACGTCTGCGTCTTGTTCTTGCTATCTCGTTTGCCTTTCAAACCTCCGATGGGTGGAAGGACCTCAGCATGGTCATGGACAGCTCCTTCAATTCTTATGGAATGTGCCTAGTACAAGTATGCGCAACCAGTCTGAACACAAACGCGCGTGGCTTCGTGGATCTCGTGACTTTGCAGACTGCCTGCAGGAGCTCAGTAGCGCACCATGCCATCATCGTGCACATCATCGCTATCTGCCATTCCGCCCATCTGGCACGAGGAGGCGATGGCTCCATTTCTGTTCTCTTCCGCACCTCTTCTAAGAAGACATCTCAGCGACTCAACAAGTCCCTTGGACAGTGGCCTTGCGTCTCTCCTGGCGGATAGTTGGGAGTCCACCGCTGCGCGACTCCTCTGGCCTCGCGGCACAGTCTGCCCACTCCATGATGTGCCCCGTGCCCACTGACAGAGTAGGGACACACGGGCTGAGGCCGCGCACGCAGGGCTGCTGCTCCGACTGGGCCTGTCACAGGGATTTCAGCTTCCCACCTGGCCCCGGCCTTCGCATGGACCGATCTGAGTCCAAAGAGCTCATGGGTCTGCTCCGGATTCTCATGCTCGGCGCTGGCCACGCTGCTCGTGGCGCTGAGGCCCGCCTGAAGTCACCCCCAAAGCTATGTCAATGCCTTTCAGGCAAAGGATCTGGCCTTGGACATGGGATCACGGCCTCACAAGGATTGCAAAGGCTGCTCTCGGGCTCAGTGGCCTGAGTCAATGACAGCTCTGAACTCGGTCTTGGCTCAAGGCTTCGCGAGCCACCACTGGTCGACTGGAGCTGCGCGACCTCGTGTTCGCATCTCTTCCACCAGTCCACAGCTTTGTGAGAACGCTCTTCTGCCATCCACTTGAGTCCCGAACAGCCGTGGCCATCTCCTCCCAAAGTTCGGAAGGACAGGAAGGAGCTCGCCACAATATGTGTAGGAGACTAGGCTATCGAGTCTAAACCGGGTGCAATCATCCAGGCCTTCTCTGCTTCTCGGAGCTCGCGGAAGTATGGGTCCTGAATGCAAAGCCCAAGACACATCTTGCAACAAATGTCATGTTGTGATTGTGTGACCCCGTCTGCCATGAAACTTGTCATTCTTTGGCATCTGAAGCATTTTGCAAGTATCTTCGCCGCACCTTCAGCGCCTGCCTTGCCAGGATGCGCTCATCAGGATCATACCTTCGGGTGAAAGTACTGTACATAAATTGGCATGCTGGGCAGCACACAAAGGCCAACAGTCGCTGCCTCACTAGCTTTTTCATGAGCTCGGTGAGCTCCGGGTCGGCATGAGGGATCAGACGCTCGATGCCGGTGCCCTGAAAGGGTTTAAGCCATCCGCACTCTCAGTCTCAACCGCAAGCCTCAAGATTAGGACTATCAGCAAGGGTTTCGGGGTATATTATACTATAACTATCATAAGGAACCCCCAAAACCCTATTCTAATTATTAAGGCCCCTAGGATCCCAGAAGCTCCACCCGGGCCTTCTTCTCGGGGAAGTTGAAATCCATGTGGGAGGCCTGGCCGGGCGCGACGGAATCTCCACAAGTCATCCCCCTCCCTCCACCGTGGTAAATTCCCTGAATCCCTAATGTAGGGGCCTTCATACCCCTAAAGATCCCTTCCTTAATACCCCTATAGATCCCTTCCTTAAAATCCCTATAGATCCCTTCAAGGAGCTGTACGCAGGGTCAATCCCCAAACTGCGGCTGGGCCCACGTTGCGCCGGAACTTCCTTGCAAGAAGCTCGGCAGGAGGAGTGCCCAGCACCTCAAAGCTTTCGGAGTATAGGTATAGTGCATGTATGTATACATAAACCAAATACTCGTTTAAGTACACGGCTATGTTACACAGATATATGTGTATATGAGCTCATATACACATCTCTGTTACAGTGGTAGCTTTAGCTGTTTTAGCTGTAGCTATACTTACTGGGCGGGACCCTGGATCACTTTTGGCCGTTCCTTCCAATCTCCAAGTATTTTCTGAGAAGGCGGTGGAAGCATCTCGGACCCGGGCATTGTGGATTTTCTGAAGCTGATCCTGAAGGGAAGAAACAGACACTTCCTCATGCCAGTTCTGAGCTGGACTCTTTCCGTAGTCCTGTGGCCAGTGGCGACATGGCTAAGACTCTGGCCATCTCATTTTGTCCAGGGAAGAGAGGGAACAAAGCCACGATCTCAAAACAAACGCCTCAGCAGGCTTCCCGACAACTACATTGTATGAACATCATCCACTCATTGTTTGACGAACATGCCTGCACAATATCAAACCCTCCGAGAGATTTGCGGAAGCTGAATGTCGGACGTCGAATGACGCCGAGACGACAAGCATACTCAAGGCGCCGGCAACCAGCTGCAAAAAGATCCATCTTGAAGTTATAGTACCCATCCTGGCCAGCTCATCTCGAGATTTTCGGAGCACCTCCCTTCGTTGCAGCTAAAGCGCCGTAAGCAGGCATTCCGGTGCACGGTACCACCTCAGTGAGCACGGCCGTGTTGTCGTGTTGCTGCACCTGGTGACTTGATTGCACTGGGATCTCCACCTGGTGGAGATGTACTCTGTGAACCTTGGCTGCACAAGAACGCAGAGAAGTTTCCGACGTACCACGTCAGCTTGCCGAGAGAATGCAAGCAGGTTGCGGCTGGCGAGAGTAGATGCCACGGCAACTGCCCAAGTCTGCCAGCTTGATCTCATCCTGATGCTAACGGCTCTGATCTCTTTCGCCGGGGCCAGGGCAGGGACAGGCTGGAATCTTGAGGCGTCGGCGTCGAGCAGCAGCAGATTTTCTGGCCTGGCCCAAACTGCAAGCAGTATACCAAGAAAAGAACCCCAAACATGTACACACCAGTATTCCAAGGAGCCCTAAACGCACCCACCAACACCCAAAACACCCAAGTGTAAACCGAACCTTAAGTGTCGATTCAAGCAGGCGGTGACACTTCACATCTCGATGAAAAATGCCGTTTCGATGCATGTGGTCCAATGCCTGGCAGGAGCCGCAATCACTTTGCACTCTCCGTCCTGCGCTGCGCAGTAGATGTGTCGTGCCTTCAGCATCTCGTACATGTAGTGTTTTACCTGACCGCGCAATCTCGTGCAGGTTATTTATGTTAGTACAGTAAGTTATGTGCTTAACACAATCCATTGGGGTTGCGGCTTTTTGTTCTGGCAAATAATGCCTTCGCCCTTTGATGGCTTCATAGAGGTTCATGTCCTCGGAGGCACACATATTTTTGCATCAGCGCGCTAGCCCTCTTCTCACTCGGGCCAAAGCCATGAGCTCGAAGACTAGGGCGAGCCTTCCTGTCGGCTCGTCGTAGAGGACCTTCAGCCCCGGATCCGGGCCATCTTGACCCCAAGTGACATCACCGTTGCTTGGGCAAATGGTCTCTCGTCCTTTTCCGTTTCGGCGCCGCAACAAACACTTGAGCCCACGAGGCATCTCCAGGGAAGCGAGTTATTGAGCAAGCGCCGCGCAACGTCCACGTGCTTCCCCCTTATAAACTGTAAATTCCAAAGCTTGAACGTGGAGGAAGTCAGCTTTACCTTCGGCAAGTCTTTCCTCCTTTGACCACGAAAGTCTCAGCACCTCCTCTACTACCTGCTACCGAATTCGCTGCACGCAGCATGGGCTAGAGCTGCAGCAACGGTGTCAGAGTTCCCATGACCACCACCTCGCTCCAGGCTGAAACTATACCCCCCCCCAAAAAAAAATGCAGCGTTGGTCTTGGCCGCCGGCTGATAAAACAATGGAGACCAGGGACCAAGGGACCTGCAGTCAGCGCGTTTTTTCCCCCTACTTTTCCAAAAAAAGAAACGGATTTTGCTGGCTGTCAGAAACAAAAGCCTCAGCCCCACCTCGTGGCTCTCGGTGTCCTGTCCTACTTTGGGCAGGATCGGCTCCTCACACAGCATAAGAGTGCCGGATTATTTGCTCTTCAGCCCAAGGGGGCTTTTTACATTCGTTGCTGCCGACAGTGATTCCAACAAACTGCCGAACATGTACTGTATAACATCGTCGGCTCACACTATTTGCAAGCTCAGCTTGGAACAGCAAGGGACGGCATCTAACCGTTGTGTTGGCTTTCTGCTTGTCTGCCCCGCCCACCCCCCCCCCGTCCTGCTCCGACTTGGCCGAGCCTGAATTCATTGCTACACAATTTCTTACCCTCATAGAAAGATGATGTTATATCCGGACATGTTTTGGCAGGGCTCAGTTTTCTTCACATTGCAGACCGAAGTTGTTGTGGCGAGCCAGGATTTACTTGGGCCCGCACTGCTGTCAGTGAGGTACCAGCACACACCGGTACATACCAGGATGAGTCCAAGAACCATGTACTCATTGAGCACCTGGGGCTTCTCACAATCAACATTTCTTCTCTTCCCTGCCCTTGCTTCTGGTTGAACTCTGGGTCCTGGACAGCTCCAGTCATCAAGGATGCGATGACCACAACGAAAACGTGCCTCAGATGTGGATAAATCCAGAATATTCAAAACATGCCCACCTTCAACTGGGGAAGTCTGTGAATTTAGATGATGCAGCTGCGACATGGCTTGTACTGTTTACAATTTTACACCATATTCACGCCTGCCCATTCCAAACCGTTGCTGTTTGCGCATTTCGCTATTTCTTGCGAATTGGATGGCGAGAGGGTGGCGGTGATGACAAAGACGATGGTGGCATGTGGCGGCTGTCGCGATGACGTATGCGGTGGCGACAGCGCTGGCGGTGATGATGATGATGATGATGATGATGATGGTGAGGTGGTGGTGGAAGATCACTGAAAATGTGAAATTGTCATTCTGCGACCGTTTCTATGATTTTCAGCATAGCAATGTTCTGGAATTTAGTGCCCTTTCTTTCTATTTGGTTGGGGGTTGTTCTTTGTTTACGGGCAAGACGGTCCAGTTTCCTGCAATTGAAAAGGCAGCAAATGGAAGCAATAAAGCAGTAGCAGCAGGCAGTAGCTGTAGATAGGTAGGTAGATAGCCAGCTAACTAGCAAGGCAGCCGGGAAGGTAGATGCGTAGATGTGTAGTTGGGTAGATCTGTGGATAATGGTTTGTAGATAGGTAGATACCAGTAAATAGATGGATCGGCAGGCAAACTCATGAAATCCCCGTGCTTCCGATGAATCGCAAGCCAGTCAAAACAACCTCGCGATTCGCCCCGCAACACGCAATCTCTGCCAAGCAACTTTAGAGCCACAAGCAGCGCATGCGTCTCAACCAGGAAGCAATTCCTCAGTTGCTCTGGTGGCTTAGTGTTGCTAAGGCATGCATTCAACTGGCATTTCCTACCCTCGTCGAGTTTCCGTGTCTCTCTTTTTACTCAACGGGTCCATAGGATGCAGCTTAGTCTTATAAAGACTCTTGAGCTCGAATCTCGTGTCTCATAGCTTTTACTGAATCTGACTCAGCGCAGAGAACATGCAAGTCGACGAGAAAACGCACACCTCGAACCAAAGCCTTCAAAGCCAAAGTCGTGTGCAACAGTGCCGCTCGAGTTGCAGAAGTAGCAAAGAGGAGCTCTGATACAAGAAGTAAGTCAACGCTGCCTCTGCACGAGCGAGTCGAACATGTCATCACAAAAAGCACGAATCCCAAATGCGCTGCTGCATGCCACATCTACTTGGGCCTAGGCGCCGTGAACCATGCACCGGGTCGATGGCACAGGTGCATGATTAAGCTGGTGGCGGCTTCGTGGTTCGGCAGCATTCGTCCCAGAAGCAACCAAAGGACAAGGAGCACCTTAGAGTGCCACAGGAACAGATTTTCGGGGGTAATAACATGCCAAAAAGGATCAGGAGTTTGATGCCCAGGGGCAGTTCCAGACTGTGTGGCCGAAACGGTGAGCTTCCCAAACGCCTTGAAAGCGGTCGAATGCAGGGTCAGAGTCCTGTAGGCACATTGGTACAGGACCATGCCTGGAGCGGGTGGTTGCTCTCGAAGACCAAGGCCTGACGACTTCACGGGGCTCATTGCAGTCATAGCAGATCTCAGGTTGCTGACTTGCCCTTGCGTCTGCACTGTGCCGTGCATCAAGCTCTGAGTCCCATCGACAAACCACCTGAGCAGCGGACCCTCTTCGCCACACAGGCTCGGCAGGAGAAGCCGATGTTGGCCAGCATCCCCATGCACATCGCAACATAGGCGCCGCCACTCTGCACCCTCAAATGCGTGACGGGGATATAAAACGGGACTGTGTCGGGCAGTCATGCACACTCCCAGGAGATTTTGCTGCCAAGAATCACGCTGGAGCCGCCATGAGCGGCCCACGCCGTTATCATAATGCCGCTGCAGGCCTGACTGGGCTGTGCAGAGAATCATCATGACTTCAGTGCCGAGCTGCAGAAGGCAGCAAGAAACGTCTCACAGCGCTTCCCCGTGGTTCAAGAAAAAGATGCAATGACAATCTTACGATCTTGAAGGCAAGTCGCAACAACGATTGCCAGAAACAGCTGCGGCTGGAAGCTCTGTCGCAGCACCGGTATCGCAAGCAGCGCGGTGCTCAGAGGCTCTATGGCCTTCACCACGAACACGATGCCTCAAAAGCATGTTGAAGTCACGCGCGAAACGTCTTGCGAGGAGCTGCAGGAAAGAGCCGCGTTTACCTTCATCAGATAGTCTACTATTGTATGTCCTCCGAAGTGCTGGGCGCGTCGAGAGCCAGTGCCGCCACGGTGAAAAGCTGACCGTAAAAATACCTCGGACCACTTCTGAGAGGGAGCGTAAGACAGCAACTCCGAGCTGTCATCCTGACCCTGTCGAGGTGCGCAGACCCGGCAAGCTGCCAAGTGCCGAAGCTCATACCTCTGGGCTCTGGGTTTCAACTTGCGACTTGCAGAAGGGATCTATTGATGCTCCCTTTCCTTCGCATCCACTCGTTCCTCATGGAGCGCGGCTCTTTGCCGTTGCAGGAGCGGTATCCTACGAAAACTCTGAACCGTAAGATTTCGGATGCAAGTCCCGCTGCTTGGTTGCTTTCAATTCGCAAGGCTGCCAGAAACTGCTCGCTGAATCAAAAACTGTAAAGGAGAGGCTCTTTCTGGCTGCAGGATCTTGACGGTACGGCTGAGTTTGTACTTCAGAGTTCATTGTTATTTATATTGGACTTAAGCAGCCATGCAGGCCAGGCGTTTGCATGACAAACTAGAAGCCAGGGCCCGCATCCGAGCTTTGGCTGACACGACTATACAGTGACATTGACTAGCAGCAACTAGCATCCATGCCCGGCGCGCAAAAAGCCTGAAATGCCGACCTCTGCCAGTTACCAGCGAAGGGAAGTCAAAACTTAATCCTGCCATGTGGCCGCTTTTGGAGCGCATGAAGGTTCCTTCACAGTGAGCATCGATCATTCCGCATCATATCAGAATGGACCAGACTGGAAACAAAACACCTTGTGAACCGTTCCTGCCCGCAAAGAGCTGTCAATTTGTGCCAGAGACGTACTCAGTTTTGACCTTTCGGGCAAGCTCGAAAAGCCCAGCCCAAAAACAACACGGATGGACGATGTACAAAGGTGCACCATCAACTGTCGAGCCAAACCCAATACCATTCCTGTTGCCCGGCCTTCAAAGATGTTGAGCCCTGCAAGCCACGCGAAGATCTGCACCAAGACATAGGTCAATGCCTGCTTTGGGCACAGGCTGGAAAATGCTCAAATGTCCCAGGTACTCCAATACCCCTCTATTAAGGAATATACCTCAAATCATATTAGGGATCCCACTATAGTTTAAGGTATCTTCCTTCATTAAGGGGTATTGGAGTCTCTGGGACGTCCTCATGATTTTCTTGAGCTGGCCTGTGGGACGTATGTCAGCCATATGCTCGTAGAGGGATAGACCAGCGCCGCGCCAAGCTCTGCCAAGATGTCCTGGCAAAGGTATAGTAGGATCCCTAATATGATTGAAGGTATATTCCTTAATTAAGGGGTATTGGAGTCTCTGGGTATGCTATTTCTCTTTCATTAAGACCCTCATGTTGCTATGTAACGTAGGTCTCTTGTAGTTGTGATCACTCAGCCCGAAACAATGCGTTAGCGTGAAGGAATTGGAAACTGCAAGTTGGCTCAAACATGTAACTCAAACATACCACTACACTACCCCCACTGTTCCGACAACAGCTTCTTTACAAAAATGTCTCTGTGTGTGTGTGTGTGTGATACATGTCTTGTCTCAACGTTATGTGACAGGTCATCGTCAGAACGGTATCAAGGGCAAGATTCCTTGGTCACCGCAGCCCAGACCGCGCTGGTCCAGTACCAAACCGCGGACAGCATGAGAATCCTTGGTGTGTTTTGTTTTGTCGAAAATCGCGGCTGCACTGCTACACCCCATTCCACCCCACCCATACATAATGGCAGTCGTGACGATACCATGCTTCAAGCGCCCGAATTTCTTGGCTTGGGCTTGCGTATCTCTGTCTCTGCCTGAACAAGTGGAAAAGCCAGGCCCAGCCCAATCAACTTGGGCAAGCGGCACAACAGCACTGCCCTTCGGGCGAAGGACATCCCGGAGGGCGAGAGCGATAACCTGATATCACCAGCTGCTTAGCACAAGCTCGGGCGTCCTGGTGAATCTTCCGATCAATCAAGAGTCAAAGGAGCTATTAGTAGTTCTATTCAACCAGACAAGTACCGTCACACGACGACCAGGACAGATCCCAGCTGCAAGCTAGGAGCAAGGAAGGAAGCGGCTAGGCCAACTCCTGTTTGGATTGAAATGGCCTGAGTTCCAAAACATCTTGACAAGAGTGCTGGGAGTCCACTCTGGGTTGAGCCGCGCGGCCATTCTCTGTATCGATGCCCTCTGGACGAAGGCAGAAGCTACGTAGTATAAATAGAGCGTGAATGCATGTTCGCTTGAGCCTCGCAACCGCAGCGGCTTGTCAAGGACGGCTGCATGGTAAAGCCGGTACAGTATTCCTGCGTTAACAAACGATTGCAGTGGCTGTCATTGCCATTCCGGCCTCGTGAAGCTTGATGATGTTGGGGTGTCCAGCTAACCTGCGTAGTGCCTCTGAAGGGTCGAGGAAGTCACGGGCGTGCGTGCTGGAAGCTACAAGGTACGGGCGATACATGCTGAAGAAGCGATGACAATCTGACTGGTCATGTTGCCCGATCAAGGATGCCCGCGGGCCTGGATTTCTCGCAAGTTGTTAACTTGGTCTATGCTGTCGAAATGGTTCTTCATGCCTCAGCCGTGGCAATCGAATAGCTTGTGCGGCATTACACTCGTTTCCAGATCATGCTTCATTCGAGACGTCCGAGACGGTTGCGCTACATGCATGCGGAGTTCCCCTATGAATACCACGCAAAAACCGTAGCTTTGCAGCCATGTCACATTTGATTGCTACATGCTTCCCCGACTTGATGGACTGCGCCTGGCCGTGGTAATAATCATGATGTGCTGGGCATTCTGAAGGAGCCAGCCGTGCCTTCAGCACCTCTGAGAAGGTGCCCTCGCCCTTCTTGGAAATCAGCCTAGGTAAGCCAAAGGGGCTTTGAAAGTCAGCTTGCGATCACATGGCAGATAAGCACCGCACCGGTACTTGTGCATGGTAGCAAGGAGGTGTCTCCTTTAGAGAGAATGCCTCCCGTTCGACTGCGAGCGCGCAACACTCAGCGTGCAAAAACGAGACACTTCTTGCGCCTTCCTTGCTTGGGCGTTAACCTCAGAACAGGCTAGCAAATCACAGCTCGTCGGGTAGCAGCCCATCAGTCAGAGCTGGATTGAAGCGAAGGATCGATCTAGGACGCCACAACGTGCTCGATCTCTGCGGCCACCGCAAACCGATCATCCAAGTCCTGAAACCTTAAGAGCCCTGAGATCCAGCACTCAACCCGAAGTTCAACCCCCAGGCCGAAAGAGAAATCTGAGCCGCGGGCAACGCATGCGGGCAGCAATCAGTCCCGCCTCTCTGCCCCGCATGGACAAAGGGGGGGGCAAAGGACCCTTGAAAGAGCCAGAACAGCACACGAGACAAGGGTCGCGAGCGTTGTGGACGGATGAGTCCCTGACTCTGTTGCAGCTGCTTCACTACAACCGGCACTTCAGGCTTCCGTTGGAGAAAAATGAGTCCCTCTGCGAAGCGGCATGCTTCCAGTACACTGGTCGAAACATGATGATGCGGCATGAACCTGACCTTGCATCCCTTTCGCTCAGCCAGTACCCTTTCAAGAGCAAGGATACATGTCACAAGTCGTCGCAAGTCAAAACTGTAAAATGTTGAAATGCTTCAAAAGGCTACTTCGCACTATTCTGGCCAACGGACACTTAAAGGAGAACTTTGGGCGATTACGGTCCTGGGCAGGACAGCTCCCTGTCCACATTCCTTCTCCATGAGGGCTTTTTCGAGTCGCAGTGCCCGGGCAAACTTCTTTGGTCTGGCTCCGTGCAGCTGACAATGTCACCTCCAGCAAACATGCAAAGCGCCGCCGGATGGCTTCCAACCCACTTCTGGTACTACGGACACATCCATGGAGGCATGCCTGGAATCTGCGGCAGCTTCGCGGAGGACCCACGCAGGGACTGCAAGCCTGCTGTTGTCCATGCCCATGGGCTGCCGCATTGCAAGGACAAGTGTCTGTCTGATGAGTGCATCGCCGTCGGAGATTTCTTGACATCCGGGAAAGCCGGAATCTGCCTGGGACAAAAGGCAGGCGCTCACTAGCCATGCACTGCCAGGCTGCCTAGTCTGCACCCCGAAATACATGCCATACAATCCCATACCCGCACACCACCGAGTAAGCTCGCCTCTTTTCGGAAGGCGAATGCCACGTACAAGCCAGAAGCTTCTCGTTGTTCGGAAGCCTGCGCTCTGCACGGGCAAATGTTGTGTGAAATTATTCGAAACGGTCCAGTCCGAGCAGTACAGTGATGCTACCATCAAGGTGTGCACAGAACGACTCTGCATGGCCTCATCGGTATCCAAAGCCATACCACCTGCAAGCACTCCACCAACCCATGCACAGCCCACTCACCCAACTGGCTTCCTTGTGTCAGCCTTCAAAGGCGTAGATGCGCCGCAAACGGCCCAGTTCCGCCTGCGCTCGAATAGCACGATCTGCTCGACCCGATACATGCCGTGCGGAGCCTTCATGTTGTTCGTATCCACAAAATCTGTCAACGGCGTCGGCCCCAAGCACAGGTGCAAGCCCTGATGGCAGGTCTGCTGTATCTCACGACCACATCATCTAAAGAACCTAGACTGGATCCAGACTCTAATTAAACTAAACCAGTCAGCATTAAGCCACGGACCCTGCTACTTTCCATGCACGCATGCCTAACCGCTGCTTCGGCACGTGTCGCTTTGCCAAGGCGATGAAGCTTGGAAAATGCACCAACGGTTCTGGGCACGCCTCGTCATGAGCTTTGACATCGGAAATCAGAAAGTGTTCAGTACATGGACCTCCGCTTAGCGACCCTCTCTGGCAAACCAAGCCTCGACCGCATCTGCTAAGTGAAACCTTGGCCGGTCACTGACCCGGCAGCGTCTCCAACACTTCGGAGCAGCGCATTGCTTGCCAATGCTTGCCAATGCTTGCAAGCGGCGTGTACATCACTCCGAAGGCACGCGAGTCCACCTCCGAGGCACCATCTTGGTGCCACAGGTCCGGCGCTGCTTCGACCTTCTTCCACTCCTGCCAGAAGTTCGGGCTCGCATGGCAAAGAAACACTGAACGCCGTTTTCAGGGCCTCCTTGCTGAAGTCGATCCGGAAAAGTCTGTTGCCAATGCTTCGAGGATCGTTCCCCTGTAGTCAACTCGGGACAAGCAGACTCCCGAACTACCTCGTGCAAGGCTGGCCAACAAGAAGAAACCTTTTGGACTCGCATCTGTTTCCGCTGCCATCCTGAGGCCCTCGCCACGCCACGGGCGCGCTCGAGCGAAACGATTCTGCACGCAGGCGACACCGTGACAGCACTCCAAGGCGGCCACTGCATGCAGAACTTGCCAAAGTGCGCCTTGACGAATTTGGGACCGTTCCGACAAAATAGCCGCCACGGCACAAACGAGATGAGGCCTGGTTCTCACGAAAAGCAGGCACGGCAAGTTTGCTGAAGCACTCGGCAACATCTGAATGTGCGGTTTAGCCACGTTCTGCAGCATCACATCCACAGATGCCTGGCAAGCTTGGGTGATACAAAACAGTGTCGAGTCTACTTCATCGCCACGTCCCTCCTTGTCCGAGTGTTTGAGAAACATACAAAAATATGTCCCTCACACAGATGTGGGCTTGCCTGACTTTGGAACGCGTAGTGGCAAGCCTCAGCACAAACTCACCCTTGACGGTTGCGCTTCAATTTGCTGACCGTCCCGCCCCCCCCCCCGCCCCGCGGACACCCCCACACTCACACATACAGTTTCAAAACACCGGAGATTCGGTCCTGATGCTGCAACCATGCCAATTTTTGCAACGGACGCTGCAACACGTGGGAAAGAGCACACAAGTTCATTATCAGCACGCTTCCGGCTCCGAACCTTCAAGGCAAAACCAGCTCATTCTCGGCCCGCGGCCATCTGGGAAGTGACCAGATGAAACCTTCGGGAAGCATCCCTTGCGCAATAAAGTGCTAGCAACGAGCAGTAAAGTGCTATAGCAATGAGTGGCGAGCCAAGTCTTCCCCATTGAGTCCAATCGGGCGGTCCCATGCCTGACTGGTTCTGTCAAACAGCGCTGCCTCACACTCCCTTTCAGCTCTTGCCTAGCGCTGCAATCCCAGGCTGGCTCCAGCCTGACATTTTGCTCTATCCTCTGATTGCGCAGTCATCTTCACAACCGCCGAGAAACCGCTGCTGCCAGCAGTCCGCGTGGACCAAGGAAACCTTGGCTCAACATTACCCCTTTCAGGAAGAACGTACGGCAGAAAAATGAAGAACGAACGAACTTTGTGACTCCCGCCTCCACAAGTGGGCACCCTCGAACACGGCCGAGGGATCCGTGCCTGAGATCGGACTCGAAGCAGCACGGGACACAGGACAACTGGTGACGGCTCTGCAACGCCATGACAATGAATTCCCTGCCGACTTGCTGCAGCCTTCTGGCCGGAGATTTCACTGAAGCTGAAAATCAAATCATCTCGACACACGTTGCTGGACCCTGGTAGCAGCTGTTAGCACACAGTGCTGCCGTGCAAGGGCGAGGCTTGGCGGCTGCAAGTTTCTGCTGGAGCTCCTGCACTCGTCGAACCAGGACCTTGCGCTGAGGGGGTGAGACCGGTAAGCCCCGATCCTGCTAAAAGCCAATGAAAGCTACACCCGCCACATGAGAATCCACAACTCTGTCAACTTTCAACCTGCGGTTTGTCACCTCAAGCGCAAGAATCGCCAAGCCCTCTTGCGCCCTCGTTCTCGCCTCCAGCGAGCTAAAGGAAACGTCCACGCCACAATACACCGTCACACCTCGGGACTGTGGGAGAGATTTGAGTTCGGATCCGGAGTCCAAGCTGGGAGGGCCTTTGCAGACTACGGATTTCGGGACGCCGGTCTACAAACCATGGCGCTCGATGGCTGTGTTCTGGCTTTGCCTACAGCTGCCTGCGATCGAAACAGGACGAACCAGGCATGGAATCGATCTTCTGTCTTCTCCCTCTCCGCTCCAGGGCGCGAGCCGGAGTTGATGAGCTTCTTCACGTCTCCGCCCTTGCCTTGGGTAGATGGGTAGGAAGTTGTTGTGCACTCACCGCTGTTTTTCTTGGTCGAAATGTGAAGCTGGACAAGGTGGAGACCGAGCCTCAATGCCTAGTGCAGCAGGGCCGCCACAGCCCAAGTCCAGCACAGAAATCTGAGGATCTTCCCCGCGAACCTGATCAAGGAAGCACACACCGCCAGGCAGATATTCGTTGAGGAATTCTAGACCGCCATCTCCGTGCACTGAGGCCTCCCGGAGCACCTTGCTCAGGAACTGCTCCAAAAGACCAGCCTGACGATTGGGACTTGGGAAGCAAAGCAGACCATAGCATATCAAATTATATTACAATTTATTACATCACAGTCAGCATCGAATCATAGGACTTAGGACCTGGCCTTGGCAAAAGAGTTAAAGTTCCTCAGTCGCACGGTCGGCGACAGAAGCCGCTGCTGCATAGACCTCAAGGCATGTCTCGTCTTCATACCCACACGAAGCAAGGCACGCGGCGATAAGCACGCTCATGACACCTTTCATCCATCCCTGAGGAGCCACACTGCGGTGCCAAAGCATCATAGTGTGTGCGCGGGTCTTGGAACACACGGCCTCCATGCAAAAGCGGCATCCTAAGTGGTCTTTGGGGCTGAGGAGCGATCAGCGTGTCCCTGCTGATGGGGCTACACGGATGGCTCATAAAGCAGTGCTGCGCGCTGGTGTACGAAGTTGCTGCAACGATAGCCATTAACTCGAAGTTCCCATCCTTGCTATGATGTCCGTACGGAAATAGTCTTCGGATCTTGTCCGTCTTCTTGCTGTTGCTGTCGATCCTGCTGTTGAAGATGGAACTGCGGTGATGGTGGCTGCTTTTACCTCAATTTCGGTTGCTGTTGGTGCTGGCGGCACCCACTCTCGGATAAGGCAGGCGAGGCTCCTTGATGTTGGTAGATATTTCTTGTTCTTCCCGGCTTCCATTGCTCTGGATGGTTGTCGCTTCTCCATGCAATTACACCCAATGCTTTGCTTACCTTAGCACCCGCGATCCATGGTCCAATGGCCTGCTTCCTCCACCGGCTCCTGCCAAACAGCTGCGAGTGAAACTCGGATGTTCCGGCGGCAGACTCTGCAAATTCGGCGGCGGGCTTGGTCCTGCTCATCGCTGAAGTCGTCTGCCAAGTCCTTTGGGCAATAATTTGACGCACCACCCCATCCTCGAACCGCCATGCATAGAGTGCTCGCCGTTGCAATCGCCATGTTTGCCGAGTGGGCCCACTGCATTGAGGTCGCAAGTCACATGCCACCTGCCTAGGTCAATCCTCTGCGTCACACCGCTAGGTGGGGCAAAGAGATGAGGTACGCTAGCAGGCTTTTGTCAGCTGATTTAAGCTGTTATGCACAGATTAAAGTGGAACATCGCTAGCGAACCTGCCGGCTCTACTCCTCCGCCTGATGCTTGTACTGACCCGTTGCTGTCCTGCTGGCTGTCCCAGCTGTTCTCTGCCTGCTTGGATGCAGCTCGACTCTTCCCTGACATGCCAGATCCTGCCTGAAGCAACCGATTCCACACGACTGGGTGTACTGTGCTCGGAGGAGCCTTGCCAGTGGCGGTTGCGAATCCGGACGAGACACTTGTGCCCGGCCTTGCCCCCAGACTTCAGGATGCTCCGGATCTTCCTGGCGCCAGAAGAAGCACGCTTCCGGCGGTCCCAACCCAAGAGGAGAAAGCTCGGACAGGGCTGCGAGGAGCTCAGCCCCTCCACCAAATCCCGATATGGTGCCACCTGCTGAAGACTTGCTCGAGTTTGCTGCTTAACAAGTTTAGGCATGCATTGCTCTCGGGCGCACCTGAACCCAGCTCCGCAACTTCTCCGGCACCATTTGCAGAATTGTCGACTCATCTTGACCGCGAGGGAAGACCTTCGCGGAACCCCAGCTCCAACCCTGGAAGGATATCAGAGGCCTCAGAATCCCGGACAAAAGCTGAGTGCGAAAATTGCTGGCCTCAGCTTTCTGAACAAGTTGCTGAGCCAAGGTACGATTAGTCGGCGCGGCTTCGTCTGCAGTTGGAAGATGCCGGAGTTCCGGTGCTTGCCTGAAGCCTCTGAGTGTTATGCGTGTACATAAATGTATGTGCATAACATAAACTATGGATCCATACATGTGGACACATAGATAAACAAATATAGAATAAGAAAGTATATATATATACACATATATATAATACATATACATTATACATATTAATATACATATACACAGGTTTCGTACTGACTTTTATATATGTATGCACATATACTGGGATAGAATAACGAATGACATATCACCATACAGCTGGGTAAGACTATGTACACTGTACTCTCTACTGTGCATCTTTCTACTATACACATATTTGCAGTAGAAAAGTACGGGTATGCATGTATGCATGGCTGGGAAATCGCAGAACTCATGGGTTGACGAACTCGGATGCAAGCAACGACTGCAAAGATGCGCTTCGTCCTTGGCTTCTGGGATACGGACCTGCTTCAATGACTTCGTGAAGGAGTCCTGACATTGCAGAAGCAGTCGTGCACTGCAGCTCGCAAAGGACGCATGGCCCCTGCGGCCGGATTTGCTGTGAGAAATTGAGGGTGTCAAAGCGGTCTTCTGCCTGCCGCCCAGCAAGGACTGGGCCCGCATTGCAGGGTGCTGAGGTCGCTTCCCCTTTTGGGTTCTTAGGCAGCCTTGGTAGCAAACGCCCCTCAACCTGGCGACTCGTCTCAGGGTCGTTGGGATTGTGATCGCAGGTCTTACTTGAATTTGCCCTGCACCACAACATACACAGCAACCTTTCAAGCAACCTGAAACTGAGTTCGATCGAGACATCCTAGAGCTGGCTTTGGGGAAGACCCGGGACAAGGCTTGTTGTGTGCACGGTCAGCCACTCTGGCCAAACCTACCAGGCAACCCGCATCAACCCGCGGTGATGATTCGGTTCCTGCTTGGGGTCCGGAGTCGCCAACCGTTACAAACTGTGGTCTTAAGCTTAGCACAAAGAGCTTTTGGTGAAGCCGCCGAAGCACGCAAGGCCGTCTGTGCAGCATGCTGGGCAAGGCACAGAGCTCCATCGGACTCCATCAGTGTGCGGCTTACGGTCTTGCCGTGGGGCAAGGAAGTTGGGCCCCTGAACCTGCGCTCTTTGGTTTGTCGAAGACAGCCGCTCACAAGACATTGAACGAGAATGGGCCGAATCAAACCGTTGGGATGCCACGGAATCCTGACGCACGAGGGAGCTTTCAGGCTTCCTCACGCTGACGCCACCATCAGCTGTGGTGAACTTTGCACAAAACACTTGGGTCGTTGGCCTTCCTTCCGGCGACATGGCATCCTCTCTTAGCGGCCAAACGTCTACATTGACCTAAACCACTGTTCTGCTGCGTTCCGAAAATGTCTTCAGGCAATGTAACCTTCGATTGCTCAATGATCCCAATCTTCCGTCGCAATCAACGACATCCAACACCAGAGCTGGATCATCTGACAAAACCTTCCGTTCATCAGATCGGCCAAAAGGCTCTCCAACGGCTGTCCAGCATGTGCTGTAGCTCGACCAAAAGTGGCAGCCACACTGTTTTGTGAGTAGAAAACCTCCGACACTGCCACCGTCCGTCGTTCTGCCACTGCACGACTCCGGCCGTTGCGTGCTTCACACGGAGCACGACAAATTCATCTTCAACAGTAGCCGGGGCAGGTCGTAGCCCTGGAGAGTAGGGATCTTTCTCACAGAGGTCAGAAAGAACACTACTCTCTCCAGGCTACGCGGTCGAGCAACTTCCGCGGAGGTGTTCGGACCAAACAAAGAAAGGCATAGCCCAGCTTTTGAGAGCCCTCTACAGTGAAGCCAATATAAACACGGCTGCGCCGACGTTCTGAGGCATACATGGTATGCCTTTTTCCTCGCAATCCTGACTGTCCTGTTGCAGAATCTGCAACAGGACAGTCAGGATTGCGAGGAAAAAGGCATACCATGCATGCTGACAGCCGCAGGTGCGCATGACCAATGAAATCGAGGTACGAATCTGTGATCCTTTTGTGGATCCTGGCCAAGGCTATTTCCAAGTGGCTCAGGCAAGGGTGCGGTTCTGCATCCCACGCTAGCCCATCAGGTAATTAGCACTTTAGGAACCTTGGCTGACATATCAGCATGCGCGGTGGAACCGCCTGGCACAAAGAGATGGGCACCACAAGACGCCAAGGCGGTGCTGCGGTACTCCCTGCAGCGGCTGCTAACCAGCTTCCATTCAGCCTTACCAGGTTTCCACATGTGGATGCTGACAGCTTCTCGGTACGAGGAGGACGTGAGCACAAAGACACGTCCACAGGAACCACATGTTAGTCCCAGCACCGTTGGCCACTTCTGAGTTTGTCTTCCAACTCCCTCTCTCGGCTTGGGAAAGGCACGGGAACGGAGAGGAAGTGCTCACAGAAGTGTTCATGTGGATGGACCAGAAAGAGGTACCTGCAATCACGAAAATGAGGTCGCTTTTCACAGTAGCTTTTACGGTCTCTGTGACAACTTCTGGTCGTGCCTGACTCGGCACTGTGATTCTGGCAAACTCTTCCGTTTCAGTCGAAAAAGGAATGAAGAGTGAAGCAGCTGCAACCAGAGCAGTGGCAACCCACCATTGATGACTGCCCAAAACGCTGGCTGGGCCACATGCACGCACAGTGAAACTAGTGCGAGGAGCATAGCCCACGCGGCAACCACGAAATATCGAAACGACGACACACGACTGCACTCGTCACACCACTGCAGAAAACAAGCGAAGATGATAGCACACGACGCGCGCAACATGTCACATGGGCCCTCGAACTTAACAGCTGTACAGAGCATTTAGCAGCTGTTATCGGCAGGCCTCGCCCAAGAGAAGAGCAACTCTTGCTGTCGCCTCGGCCGGGGCCCGATGTCTGATCTAAAGGACCTGGTACTACCTCACCTTTCGATTTTTTGGTATGTTAGTCTCATGTTTGCCTGCTTCGGCGTGTTGATCTGCCACCCTGCGGTGTGCTGCGATCTGTGTGGAAAGGCTATACTCCAAGGCTCGAGCTCTGCTGTTGGCCAGCTCATGCAGCTCCAAAGACTGCGCCACTTTCTCGCCTCAAAGCGAACCATTCCATGTTTGACGCTGGAATATAGTAACCGTTTTCGAAACCCCCTATAGGACCCTTTAAGGAAAACAGCTCCCGTGGCAGCTCCTGGAGCTGGACTCGAACAGCCTGAGAAGTCCGAGAGGCGCTGGGGCCAGTTGTTTGCGCCGGCCTCCGCTCGCACCAGCACCTCTCCTGCCAAGGCATGCCCGCCATCCGCAGACCAGGTGCTGACCCCTTCAGTAGAAAGGTCCTGGCTCGATGTCATGTGCGGCCTCCGCTGCCTTCAGTCGCTCCTGGCGAAAAGAGAGCTGGTGTGAGGGTGGCGACTGCTTCACTGGAAAGAGGCTAACGGCTGGTTATCTGAGCCGCCTCGATGCAGCGAATGCGTTCCACGAGCGGCGAGCAGCTCGGTTTGTACGGATTGCCTCTCATCCACCAACTATTTCTGGAGTTCAGAGGAGTTCGGAAGAAACCTGCAAAAGAATTCCTGAGGGCCCAACCTCCCTGATTCGGTACAAGCCTCGGCCATTCTCGTTGAGTTAGCAGGCGTGTTCAAAATATCTTACCCTGTTCGTCCCCGGTAACAATTTGATGTGACGAAGAATGCCGATATCTTCTTCCCACACCGCTTGATTAGACACATGTATTGGACTGTCGCGGAATGCGCTCGTATGCGGAATTGTGCCATTAAGACCGTTCTGCGGAGGAACGAGGCAAACCGAGATTTTCCCAATGGCACCGTTCGAATCTCGGAATTGCAACGACTTATCTATCATGCCACCGTTGGATCGCCACCGCCAAACAAGATGTGCGTTGATGCATGCCAGATCATGCCGTAGGGACTTGAATCGTGGGATGTTGCAGGCGACGACGATGATCAAAGGATGCATAGACGGCGAGCACCCCGAATACTACCCCGAAACTGCCGTCCGATACGACCACGGTGAAAATGACGAGAGCATACTTCTGTTCTGGAGAAACCAGAGAGCCAGAGAGGTGACAGGTCATGACACCGAGAACAGCTCCAAGGGATGACAGTCATGCTTGTGAGACTGGCTAACACTTCCCATGCATCGTGTGAACCGTCTTTGGGATTCAACTGGGGACCGAACACCACACGACGAGCCCCACATCGTCTCAAAGCCTGGCAGCACGAGCTGACCCACACTCTCCTGTGATGACCCCGCACAACACGAAGCAGACTGATGCCAAATCTTAGGGTTTAGGATGCCAAATCTCAGAGTAGCAAAGCCAACGATCACCCCTAGTGCCACCGGGGTTGATGCACACAGCACCAATCGGAAGTGATTCTCGTGCAGCGGGTCAAACCTTACCATCTGGTCTCTCCGAACCTAGAGATGACAAGCAGAAAATCAGATCTGAGCAGCTGGCGTCCCGAAATAAACGCCCACCTTGCCGGTCTGCGCAAGGACAGGCATTTGCATGTGCAGCCGTCACGGCTCAGCAGAACACATCCGACTCTCAGCCCGGGACAATCTCTCGATGCTCGGGGCCGCAGTAGAGATACGGCCTCGGCGGACTCCGAAAGCGGAAAAGGAGAAGATCCCAGCATTGAAGCCCAGCCGGAAGTCATGCAGCTTATGCCCAAATGGCAGAGCACATCCTGTTCCGAGGGACAGTTGCGGGATGCATGCAGCGTCTCTTTTGATCGATGGAAGCCTTTGCCGTGAGCAGGCTTGCGCGGAGGCCTGAAACGTTGACAGAAACAAGGACACTGGATGTGACTCAGTATCATCTAGGTAAATGCGTCTTGAAAGGTCCTGTTTATGTGCACGAGGCCGGGAGAATGTATCTTTGACGGCTTGCCGGTCTTTGCGGGATCACCAACCCTTTCACAAGCACCGCTGGCATGTGCCACCAAGCAGCACCGCCGCTGGTCGCTCCTGGCGCTCACAGGAATATCAAGATGAATCTGTAATGGCCGCATCACGTGCATGTGCGACCATTGAGGCTAATTAAATGCGTCCCCTCTTGTGGAATCTCATGAGCGGAGAGCTGATGCCTATTCTTGGGTTTAAGGATGCCTGCCGATAAGTCAACTCAATAACACGCTGCAAAACCCGCGCCGAACTAGCAGAAGCAGAAGAAGCGGCGCTACCGGGAGTGGCAGCATGGTGATGATGGATTTCCTGGTGTTTTTGGTGTCGTGGTGGTGGTAGGGTAGTGGTGGCATGGGCGGTAGTGGTGGTAGTAGTCAGAGTCGCAGGAGTAGCAGTAGCAGCATATTGTAGCAACAGCAGCAGCAGCGGTAGCAGCAAAAGCTTTTGTGCCAGTGGTCCTTGATTGATCACTTGAAATTTCTACGAGCACTACTAAGCATCGCATCCGGTCAGACTGCCATCGAGTTGCCATGCTCAGTCGCTGCCGCTCCACCTCAAAGCATACCAGATGTCAAAGCTGCAGGCTGCGAGTCGTCCCAGAACATCCAAGACAAGCCGGCATTAATTGAGTTGGACGGAAATTGACAGACCGTCGTTCCCACCTGTGTGTCATGCGCTACAGTCGCTACAGACTAGCCCAGCTAGCCCCGCAACTTTACAAGGCATTCCAGAGCACGGCGCCACCAAGGCATCCAGAGTGCCTTTGTTCCCCCTCCAAACAACTTGCCGAGCGGCGTCCGTGCTCAAGGGCGCTCTCCGGCTGCCTGGAAAGCGGCGCCTGGTCGGGGGCATATTCCTTCTGGCTGCATCTTTTTGCTTCAACTATGCTCGTTTGGGGGCCTGCGCCGAATGGGGTCCGAACAACTTTGAGTTTATGCATCGAGCGTCATTGAGGATTATACGGCCCTTGCCCTTGGACAGCCCTGGTGCACCAAGCTGTCACCTTGACGGAGCATTCAAAGCAAAAATTCAAGAGATCTGAGCCCAGGGACTGCTGATTGAACTCGAAGAAGTCCACACCGTCTTGCGCGAGCACGAACCTGGGCAAGACGGGCTTTGATTTCGACTCGCAGACTCGCACTGCTTATGCTTACGTTCCTGTGTAGCATGACCAGACATGGGGTGAAGCCGAGGTTGCAGGCAAGAGTCCTCTGAATGGTGTTCACCTCCTCGGTCCTGTCAGAAACGATGTTTTCCCTCTCGCATGGCTGAGATCTATGCTCGCTGGCGAGGCTTCTTTGGCGAACCGAGGTTACATGCACCCAGCACGAACCTTTCTGAGTGTTGATCGCTGACTGCCCCCGCTTCGAGTTGCAGGTTATCGCGATGAAGCCCGATCCTGTGCGTTGCAAAGACGATCTGCCCAGGATCGACCTGAAGCAATTGACGAAAGGGCCAGGGACAGCAGAGTTTTCGCATTCTCTGATGGAGACCGCGTAGATCAAAGAGCTCAGGGTGGCGCCGCGAAAATTTCGGCTGTGAGGCCAGCGGTTTCGAGCATCGTGGCCCAAAGCCTCGCCAGCCGATCCGTTCCGACCCTGCCTCGGCGGGATGGAAAAATCTGGAGATCTCGATGCCCAGAGCTGGACTCTTGGATTCCAAGCTGCCTTGCTTCTGTGTCCAGTCCTTGCTGCAGTACGACCATAGAGCTCAGAGATCGCACGGCTTCTCGAACATTCACCATGCAAGTCTGAAGTGCCCAGCCATGGGTCCAGAGTCATTGTGGCAAACCTAAGTAGGCACGGCGAGCCGCCAAGTCAGAAGTTCAAAGGACTGCAAAGATACCCAAACAACACCTCCACCGCCTTCTTGTTCGGCCGAGCTTCGACATGGATGCGGCTCCAGCTGATGTCGAAAAGGCTTCCGGCTTACTCTCAAACTCCTCTGGCGATAGCGAGGGTCGAGTCCTGCGCTCCTGAGTCTCAACTTCAGAAAGGAAACCGGCCTCCTACTGCGACTTCTGATATATGTTTGGAATCCGTTCAGGAATGTCCGTGAAACGACTCCGAGAACAGTTCTGAGACAAAGATCGCGCTCATCCCGCAAATGCTCCAGGAAGCCAACCGGTACCTTCGATGGCGGCAAGGGCGAATTGTGCAAGTCGTGCTGCTCTTTGTGCAAAGCGCGTAACATTCTTGCACCCATGTACAAGCAAGCACCAGCTATTCTAAGCCATTCTAAGCATGAGTCACGACACATCAGATTCCATGTCGCTCAGGTCGCCCACTTCTAAATCTCGGATGTCCGCATCAGCATCCTAAGAATCCGACAAGGGATTCGTGCCAAGGACATCCCTTCCAGCGGCAGAGCGGAAGTTGAAACAGCATTGCTGGCACATGGATTTTAAAAGCTCCGAAGCTTCCACGATCAAGTAGTAGCGCAGCGGGCTCTCGTACAGCGCCAGCGACGGAGCCACCATGATGGGAGAGAGCCCGCGCAGCATGCTTATGGCAGATGTTCTCAAAACTCGTCAGCTAACTTCGCAGGATCTGGTGCAGTCGGACGTCCCGGGTGGCATCATCCACTTACGATTTGTGAGTAGTCAACTTGTCGACATCTATCAGCAGCTTCATCACAGAGAAATACCAGTAGGACCGTACGGCTTCTGACTTGAGCTTGACTATGCTCGCCACAGAGTTGCAAGTCTTTGGGCCCATTCATATTGTGAGAACAGTGAGCTCCTCCCTAACCAAATTCTGCCCTGCTGCCCACCCATGCACAAATTTTGGAGGATACTGCGTCGCCTAACATGACCGGCACTGACTGTTGCAGCGCTTCCTAAATCGAAATGGCCATTGTCGCCAAGAACACCACAATGCTGGTGAGATCCAGCTTTTGTGTAGACACTGGCCGAACCAACTCTGCTTCCATCCATGCGCGTACAGCCCAAGCTGTAAAGCATCAAAGGCTTAAGCGGAACCGATTCACAGGTTAGCATCGAGCAAGTACTTAGAGGTACAGGCGGAGACGGGGCTTGCTCAGTGCTATCATTACTAACAGAACACAGCAGCGGTATCGGCCAGCATTGAGATCACTACAACACCAGCGGGGTTAGAACTCCAGCCGCTGCACGGATGGGATTGAACGGGCACAGCTCCACATCTGGAAAACGGTGTAGCAGCTTAGCAGTGTAGCCGGCTTCCTTGAGTTATATACAACGCTTTCCCTTCAGTCAGCACGAGTCCTGCACAGTGCTCCCGACCCCCTGTATGCGCGCCTTCTGTAAGAAGCCATTGCTTGTATGGCCCAGCTATACTATTTTGGGGGCTCCTGATTATGAATAGAATATAAGATGCCCCAAAACCTATTCTAATTATTAACTAAGGCCCCTATATTACCCAAAAGGCCCCTACATTACCCAAAAGGGCCCTATGTTACCCAAAAACCATCTTTGCCAGTCCTTCTACCGGCTCCAGCCCTGGAAGGGATCATCGGAGCTGGAAGGCTGTGGCAGAGATCCTCGCAACCAAAATTTGGGTTTAGGGTTTAGGGTTTAGGGTTTAGGGTTTTGGGGAGTTCTCTGAAGTTAGGGTCCCTTCTGGGGTCCTTTTGAGAAGGGTGCCGTACTATAATGGGGACCTAAAAAGGGACCCTAACTTGGAGAACTTCGCTTTTAGCGGCTGAGCTTTTTCTGATTCTCGACTTCCGGGATGCTAGCGTTCTCAGCATTTCTAGTCAGGGAAGGCAAAGGCCATGTGAGGCTCTGAGCTTGTTCCACCGAGCCATGCGGTAATGTCCAAGAAGATGGGCAGGAGGCGGGGGCGAGATTGCCAGAGCTCCGGCTCTGTTCAAACGCCGCAGAAAGCCATCAGGAACAGCTACAGTAGGAACATCAAGAAACTTAGCGGATCCGAAAGAGGCCGAAGGTAAGCGCACATCATGTCAGCAATGGCCCCGAACAAGTGTTGGGAGTTTGGGCTCGACAAACCGACGGTCCCGTCCGGCCTTGTTGAAGCGCAGCCAGCCCTCCGGCCAGCACGTGGCCCAGTGCCGAGTTTGACACGGCCAGCAAAGTGAAGACGTCCAGGTTGATGCCTCGTCGAAACGTAGGAGAGCTATCAACAGGCAAGGATTGAACAACAAAAACACGGCGCTTGAGCACCCTTCACCTCAAATGATTTGCTACTGGTAGCAGGTGGTTTACCTGGAGATCTGAATGCAGAAACGGCTGTCTGCAACATCCCCGATCGAGCTTGACTTTCTCCCCCGTTGAGTCTTCGGGATAAACATCCAACCCACCGCGCCTGGGGATTGTGAGAAGCCTCCAGATGTTGCCAGCACCTTGAGCAAATCAGAGTGGAAAAATGCAAAATCCGTGGCACTTCCTTCTGGTCTGGTGCGTCCCGGTGCCCGGTGCCTTCCCCACCATGAGGCCCACCATGGTCTGCAGGCCGACCACGGCAAAAAAGGCACCCAGCCATGCCGTGCGCTGGCGTGCTCGCAGCGTCGTCTCAATAGCAACCAGCGAGGGCAACCTGTGCAACATGGAGACCCAGGCAGTTATAAGGCCAGTTATGTGCTTCTTCAACACGAGACGGGGCCTGGACCTGGATGCCTTGCAGACCCTGCTTGGACATTGAGAGATTTAATGATAATGCACAGCTCATGCAACTCTTGAGCCGGGCAGCGTTGCAGCCATTTGGGCTGCAGGTGGCACCTGAGCTTCACAGCTTCTGCAAGGCTGAACCAGGCCATGGCTTACCGACCGCAGTAGGCGAGCCTAAAACGGGTGAAGCTTCGAACACTTCCACCACTGCAGAAAGGAAAGATGCATCTAACCGAAGCTTGGATAGCTTGGCAGAAGTCCTGGGTGCGCCTCAAGCCCTGACTAATCTGCTCCGCAGAAGCTACAAACCAAGAAACAGCCCTCCGCTGCTCAAAAAAAAATCAAGCTTTCGCCAGGGCGACTGGCCCATTCGGCTCCAGAGATCCCGCCGCCAAGCCGCAGCGACGCCCTAAGGTCCTGCCAGGGCAGGGCCCAGGCTAAGGCCTGGGCTCTTCTGTGGGTGTCTGGCCTAAGGAATCTTTGCGCATCCCGTGCCTGCAGCTGCGGGCCTGGAACCAGCCGATCAGGGAGCAAACCTCTGCAAGTTTTACGCCGCTGCATGAACTAGTCGTGCGATGTGGGTTTTCGGTCAGTCTTCTCGGGTTCCGTCGCGTGAAAGCCGATCACAGAAGCTGAAGTCTGCAAGAAAGTTAGAGACAGACGCCAAAAGACGGCCAAAGCTACAGAGAGCGAGAGCGAGAGAGAGAGAGAGAGTGAGCACGAGAGGAGAAATGGACAGACAGACAGAAAGGCAGCGGGACGGAGAAGGTGCAGCTGCAGAGAGTCCAGAGACCTACCGTGCAAAGATTTCATATCTCTCCGCACTCCGTCCAAGCAGCAACGGAGAGGCCCACTGAGGTCAGCCCGAGGCCCATGGAGCTCTGAAACGCTCGAAGGCCTCGCAGCTCAGAGTTCAGGGGAGGCAGACGGCTTTGACATAAGGGACAGACACAAAGCATCTTCCATCAAAGCAATCTGCAGCGACGAAAAACCTTACCGTCCACGACGCCTCCTTGGGAATAAGCAGCGAAGCTTGCAACGGAAAGTGAGATCAATCCAAGCCAGGTGTAGACGATCTCGGCCTCAATGTCACACACTTGGTCTCCACAGAGAAGCTAGCCGTACCATGCAGTACCATTGCACTACCCTTGTTCTGCTGAACCCTTCCGAACCGAAGTTCTGATCTGCTCTATACTGCTGATTCAGCGCTGGAATTGCTGCGAGCATTGATCTCCTGTTGCTCTCTGATTGTCATCCAAGGGGCCACATAGCCCCAGCGCCTCAGCGTGGTTTCAGCAGCGTTGAGGCGCTGCACCTTAGTGCAAACATCGTGGCGTGAGCCAGCGCACGGTTTGCTCCATCTCCTCTTCTGTGGTGTGAAGGCGCATAACCAAGACTGCAAATCCCCCGGCTCGAGTTGATTTTCGAGTTTTCGGGTGGGGCGGAGCCACTGCATTTCTGAGCTCCATCAGTCAAGGCTAATCAGCGATTGCGCCTTTGTCTTCTGTGCCGAGTTGCCACCAGAGCGACGCGGGCGGCATCGCCGGACTTGGGGGCAACTTCTTCGCTGCTGGATTCCTCCCGACTGGCACCGCGGCTAGCTGCATACGCACATGGGGATGCCTTCATTCAGTGAGGAGACTTACTTAAATTTCAATATGGCCTGCTGTGTTGAGGGTGAGGAATTTGGCCGTGCAAACCCATGTCGCAGCAGAATGACTTTGCAAACGTCCTCCTTGGGGTCTGCGGCCAATGGGACCTTGACCTTGGCACTGTTGTAACGAGCTTCGCCCACACTCCCACTCTCGAGCCACCAGGCTGCCTCTGCCCTGAACGACATGGCGGTTGTGATGGTGGCGGCCGGTGTTGCGGTACCGAATGGCTTGTGTGAGTGGGGTTCTGAATGCCGTCGGTAAGATGACTACGGCGATGGATAGCTTTGTGTGAATACGGCTTAAAATAACGGGCAGATCGGAAGACTTTGCCGCGACACCGTCGGCGCCCTCCGCGCGCGCGGCCGCCGCTGGGTCCAGCCAGGCGCCAAGGCGATACCACCTGCGGTGCTGGCGCGTTTGCAGGCTCACAAGGCTTCGAATCTCCCGGTGCTAGGGCTCGTTGGATGTTGGGTGCAGCCGGGGGAAGTCCTTCTGACTCGTCTTTGCATGTACTGGAAAGAGTGCTCGAATCGAGTCTCACTCGAGGGCGTGTGACGGATGTGTGACTTTGTCACGGAACAGTACAACTTCCTAGTGCTCATCTGAGCTCTTGCCTGCACATCCTGTCAATGCATGAGTCATGTCATGCCATGCCTATCAGTCCCAAAGCCAGTGGCTGGTGGCCGTATCCGGCAAGCCAGGACGGTGTTGGCGTTGGGAGGGCTTCCGCCGTTTGTGAGCTCTGTGCTCGCTGCACCGCCTCCCCCACCTCGGCAACGCACTTCAGGCCCTTCCCCTTTCTATATATCTGCCATCAATACTGTACTACCATACAGCCCATTCTAACATAGCAGCCTGTCAGGTCGGATGCAGGCTCAGTGGCATGGACCAATCTTGCCGCTGGCGTCACGGGCTGCATGCCTGCAACTCCTGCGTGCAGAATCGCGCATCACTGCTGCTGCAATCGGTTTCGAATCTGCGTGCGAGTCGCTACATCTGTTGCTGGAGGACCTGCCTTGCACCTGCGAATGCCGACAGCCCTGATGGAGCGTCTCCCCTGATGTCTCCTCGACCCTTCTCACGCCGTAGCGGCTTAGTCACTCGCCCCACCCTTGAGCCAACAAAGCCTGCAGCGGGGTTATACATACCATTACACATAATGTGTAAGATAGCTGACCTAATAAATTGACCATGTGTAAGATAGTTAGCTGACCTAATTCTGGGCAGCTGACGCTGAGGCAGAGGCTTTAGGCCAAGCCGGGTTAGCCAAGCGAGATATTGGCCTTTTGCCACTCGAAATCCAACCCAAGGCGAAGCTGAGGCAAACTGCAGGCCCGCGAAGGGTCAGGGCCTGCATCAGAGTCTCCATTTTCATCCGCGTCAGCGGTCTGGGACCTTGAGCACGAATAACACTACAGCTTTCTTGATCAAGCCTCCAGTGCTCGTGTGTGCAGGCTTGTCCGCGTGCAAGTGTAATGACACGAAATTTCAAGTTGTTGCACAGCAATGTCGGCTTCGCACACCACGACAGATGCAAGGGCCGAGTGCTTGGCAGGGCTGAGCTGGTCAGCTCTGCATCCAGCACGGCATTGTTGAAGCTGGTGATGTATCTGGCTGCTCATTCCGTGCCGAGGCGTTCATGCTGCACACATCTGCACACTACGAGTACCATGGTGAAGCTCTGCGTGCCAAGCCCGCCTCGGAATTGCTCCGAAAGCCTTTGATCCACTGATTAATGATTAGATCACATGTGTCGCTCCCTTCCGCCACAGACCCTGAAGCAATCTTTCGATGACTCTGCTTCGAGCAAAAGGCAGCCTCCACAGCCCGTCAGCATCACGAGAGAGGACACTCTCGGGCAAAACCTGCCGGGGGCCCCGCGCTTAGCAATAGAAAAGCCTGCGGAGCCTGACGCGCGGAGCATTCCCAAACCTAGAAAAGTGGGAGACCTGAGCCACGGATGTTCCCTCAGGTAAGTCTCGCAGCTTGGACCTTGGTGTGCTTGGAAGCACCAGACTGTCTTTCATCAGTTTTTCCTCGGCTTCTCTAACAAGCATCGAGAAGCTTTCTGCCTCTTGGAGCTTGGCCACAAATGCGCCAGCAGCGTCTGGGTGGCGCGTGCCCCTGGTTCAGCCACCGACTTTGCGCCGACGGACATCAAAGCTGCAAAAGATGGGCCTTTGTTGCCCGCAACCTGAGCCCGCTGAAATTGTTTATCTGACATTGATTGCATATCCCTGTGTATGCCATCATGCATGTGCCTACAAGTTTGACAAATCTGCAATTGCCAGGCAGTTTCGTGACCCCGATCGGAAGCCTCGATAGCACGTTCCGCTGCACTAAGTCTGAGGCGTGCGAGTTGCACATCAGCCAGACGCAGCCGTGTGCGCAGCTGATCTTAGCGCGTCCATACCGCATCAAACTCTCCTCTTCTTCAAGAGCTTGCTTGCCCTCTCTTTTCTAACTCTTTCTCAGTCTTTCTCTATAGGCACATGAAAGCCCTCGTCACATCAGACCCCAACCGTCTCGTGTGCAAGCGCAACCCAGCGGAAGTTGACGGACAGCAGAGCGACCACCTGGCAGCGCTCACTTCCGACATGGCCTCACTATACGCCGCTCCGCTCAGGACTGCTTTGCTGCGAGGGCTTGCAAGCAGCTCGCAAGAAACTGAACCAGATTCCTCGCAGAGGATTCCTTTACGATCCCCTGCAACATGCCAGTTGAAAGATGTCTAAACTCAGCCAGAAAGCCCCTGCAGTGAAGCGGGTGAGCAAGCTCGGAAGCTGCAAGAACATGTCACCTCCTGGCTTCAAGACTGCTGTGGCAAAAACAATGATCACGCACAAAGCTCAAAAATCGAAAAAACATGATGTTTGCTGCCTCGGGAAGTCATGCTTGTTTGACCCTTCACTGCCTCCTCTGTCACGGGTGGTCTTGAGGCATCGGGAGCCAAAGGGAAGCATGCTGATGTCTTGGAGTCTCGTCTTCGGGACTGCGACTGCAGGTCACATGGGCTCCGCACACGTGCATGCTCAGCACGGATGGATGATTGATGGATGGCATATGCAATGGGTGTGGCCAAGCACGAGTGTTATCATCAATGTACGACTGCATTCATGGTGCTGAACTCAGGACGGAAGGCACTGAACAAAGAAATGACATGATTGTCGAAACAGAAGGCGGGATCCAATGACAGCCCTCGGACAGCGTTTTACCAATGAAGCAGATGTTGTCTCATGCAGGCACGGCTTGCAGAATATAATGCATCAAGCTCAGGCAAGAAAAGAAAGTGTCAGAATATATCATGTGCACATCGTACTCCTCCACGAAGATGCTACTTGCTGCGTGCGCAGAGTACTGCGGCATGCTTACCAGCTCAACCACATGCAACGTGAGAAACGGCACAAAGAAGTACATGCGGCGCAGGTCAGAAGCATGAGCAGTCTTCGCCCGTCCCGCAGCCACGGCGCGAAGGGCAAGCGAAATGGCCTGGGGCTTCGACAAGGAAAAAAGAGAGGAGCGTGAGAGAAGCAAGATGTTTAAGCCAAGCCAAAGCTGCAGACGGCAGCCGTGCTCAGGCTGGCACCCCAATGGCATCGCGACCTTCAGCGGTCTCTTGGGAACATCTGAACAGTGGGAGACGGGTGTTTCTCTTGGGCTCCAGCGCCAGGCTGGCTGGCATTCCAAGCCGGCCTGACCGAAGTCGGAAAGCTGAGTGTGATTAGGGGAAGCCAGTGCGCGGGCAGTGAAGTACAGTGGCAGGCACACACTCGAGCAGTTTTCCTCCTGCAGCACCCTGGTGCAAGCGGCCTACATCACCAGTGTGATTACCTGCAAATATTCTCTTTGGCAGTATATTCAACTGGCTGGGTCTATGTACACGAAACGGGCTTCCGAAACTGGCACGGTTTCTGTCTGCAGCGGCTATTCTACAGCTCTGCCACAGCATGTTTCAAAGAAGGTCTTCACCAGAAAATCGAACCTCGTCCACGGAATGGGCATCTGCATCGAAGCTACTCAGCTCAAAAGGCAGATGCCTGCTTTGCAAACACCTGGATCCCTGCATTGCTTCTCCGAGGCACCGGTAAGCCCTCCAGGATGTTGGTCAGTCGATTCTCCAGGGACTTTCGGACTCGGCCCCTTCTCTGCTTCTCCTTCGGGAAAGAGCAAGGGGATGTGTTACAAGGAAGTCTCGTCATGTCTCCACTGGCAGAAGCATTCTCTCGCCTCTCGTGGTAAGCTGTTCCGAAATGTGCTTTGCTGATGACGGAGACTGTTCGGCCGTCCAGCCCGGGTCCTTGGTGGAGCTCCCCATGGGGCCCATGGTCGCATCCAGCTTCGGCTGCGCTCCTTTTGCAAAACAAATTTAAAGCTTGAGGACATTCAGCGCAAGGCAGCTCCGGGCATGGCTGGTTGAAGGTGTGCCGTTTCAGGTGGGGGCTTCAAGCGTCCCTACATCTCACCTGGGCCGACAATACTCGAATACATAGTCCTCGGGCTATGCTCTTCTTGACGTGCGGACGGGCTTGTGCAAGAAAAGGTCGAGGCCGGCAACAGCCCATGCAAGGGCAGCAGGCCCATGCTTCAAAGTCGAACTCAGTCCTTTGTCGCGATCCGGTCTGGACGAGCCGCCTAGCAATGACCCGATCACTTGCCACCAGCTATCAAAAAGCATCGAGAGCGTAAGTAACAACTAGTAAAAAGTAACAAAAATTCGCCCCAGCCGAAGCGGTCATAAGGATTCCCTGATTCCCCACCTCTTAATCCTTCCGCCCGCGACCCACCCCACTTAGCTGTCCCTCGTCTCTTCCTTGCGGCAAGGCAAGACGGGCTAGCTTACATCATTCGTGAAGCTGATGCCAAAGCCTGCAAAGCTTAAATTCCCCTTCCAACAGATGGGAGGTTGTATACGAGACCAGTGAGAAGCGCTATACGAATATTATGGTAACGTCTGGGTATAGGCGGATTTTTGCGCGG